>VDFB02066500.1:0-20191 GCA_007258455.2 Sequoia sempervirens
CTCACATATCATGAGGTCAATCATCAATCAATTCAACCTCGTCTATCATGAGGTTAATTGATCAATTTAACCTCACCTATCATGAGGTTCATCAATCAATTCAACCTCGCCTATCATGAGGTTAATCAATCAATGCAACCTCTCCTATCATGAGGTTCATCAATCAAATCAACATCGCATATCATGAGGTCAATCATCAATCTATCATTTGGTCAATCATCAATCTATCATTGATCCTCGCCTATCATGAGGTCAATCATCAATCTATCATTGATCCTTGCCTATCATAAGGACAATCATCATCATCCTATCATTGATCCTCACTTATCATGAGGTCAATCATCAACTATCACATCAACATCATCAAATCAATCAGTTGAATGCGATCATCAAACATCAAACACAAGGAGGCAACATAAGGAATCAATTAATCAATCTGGGAGGCTCAATATTCTTTTTCGGGAGATAAATCATTTCTGGATCATAAAATTTTGAAATCATCTAAAAATTCAAAAATTAAAAAAATTACCAATTTATCTCCCGAGGGGGCATATATCCATCAGTACCTACAAATCAACGACCGAGGCATCATCTAGAGCATCGAAAAAATTTCTGAGCATCAGTATCAAATTTTTCTTTGAAGTAACGTGTAAACACATCACTTCAAAGAGGGTAAAAATGTATACACCTAAAAATGGTCATCAGCTTTAATTAATTAAATACTAGAGCTATTTGATTAATATTCCAAATACGTATAAATAAATTCTCAATTTATTTACATTATTCACTCTTCTCTAATTCTCCAAATCTAAATCATCTTCCTCTAAATTAATTAAATAAACAAGGTTCCCTAAACTTGTTTTATTTAATTAATCTTCACTAAATCCAATTAGGAATTAGAGCACATTTCTACAACTTTTTGTGCCACCTCACCAAGGTCACATGAAAATAAATAACTCTAATTTTTAATTAGAATTATCCTCAACTCATTTCAAAAAGCACATGGCTCATTTCCTCCCAAACTTCCACCAAATTTGGAGCACATGACTTATTCCTCTCACACTTCCACCAAATTTGGAGCACATGACTTATTCCTCCCACACTTCCACCAATTTTGGAAGCACATGGTCTTCTCTTCCCACACCTGAATCTTCCATCCAAATGGCATGTTTCCCATTGGTCAAGAGATTCTTCCACACACATGGCATGCTGTCTTTGGTCAAGGGGACAACATCCTGATTCTCTTCATCTTCACCATCTATATTTCTTATTTGAATTTGGACTGTTGATTATTTCCACCTCACTATATGCTTGGAAAAGGCTATAAATACCATAGTATCCACCACCGTTTGTGTATTTATCATCAACATCATCCTTCACTCATCATAGCATTCATCATCATTGTTTGCACATAGTTTCATGTAGGCATATAGTTGGCTTGCATGTTGAATACTAATCTCATTTCTTAAGTGTCATTATAATAGCCTTTGTGCACATAGAAATCTGAGGGCCAAAAAGGTTAAAAAGAATCATTTAAGAATAGAGGACAATGAGATGTTCTTGGAAGATTTATCTTTATTACAACTTAGAATAGTTTACTTTGCTTTGAATCTTTCAATATAAATCATTTCATTAAGGTTTGTGTTGATACTAACTTTGCACATTTAACACACACACAAATCATACTAATTGTTTCATTGCATTAATCCTATGTTTATAATTGTGAGTACAAGTGGTTGGATCCTTTTTAATCAAATACGTAATGTCAACTTCATTAAGCAATTATTCTTGGTTTTTTGTTGATTTTTTTTTGTGTGAGATGTATAATTCTTTCAATGTTTCCTTTAATGGCTCCCAATTTTGTTCTGCACTAGTGAAAGTTACGAAAAAAGTAGGTGGACCCAAATATCGTATCATTGCGAAAAGATTTATTTTCAGGTGTTGCAAATAGTCTAGTGAATTTCATATTTTTTTGAAATCTATATATCCAATGTTTGATTGCAATATCTTTTCAAGGTTTGGTCTGTGCTTCACATCTTTTGCTAGTAGGGTTCTACCTTTTAATTTCCCTTTGTGAATTCTTATCCATAGTGTAGAAAATACTTGGGCAATTAGAATTTTAATGGTTCTGAAAAATAAGTTGGTGGTATGATAAGCAAATGTTCGATTTGAATTTTGTAATTCCCATTGTGTAATCTTTTGGTATGAAATTTTCTTTTCAATTCATTCATCAAGTGGTTCTCCAAAAAATAGTGTTGGAAAATTCATTTCTTCTGCATATTTGTCTTGGAATATTCCAAGAGGTTGTTTTCCTTTAGTAGGTGCAATTTCAATGGCTTTGTCTTGTATTGAATGTATAGTTCTTGACTCAGTAAAGTCATGGATCAAGGTATCTATTTCCATTTCCATTGGATTATTTGTGTCATTGTCTTTGTTGCTATCACTTGATCAAGAGTCAGTGCATGTAGTGTGCTCCTCTAAATGGTACAAATGGTCATGCCAATTTTTGTTCAATTTAACATTTTTCATTTTGTACAACATTTTTTTACACAATTCGTTTAAAGAATTCATAATAACATTTGGTCGAACTCTTCCTTTTTGGTAAGAATTTCTATATTGCAAACATCTCTTTAATGCAATAGCAATTGTGCATGTTTCATTGGTGGAACATGGCAACACTGTTTGTACAATGTTCATGTCTGTTGTGACAATGAAAATTGTTCCACTTAGTCCAATTTGAGGTCTTTTGTATCCTAGTTTCCAAATTTTTGAAAAGGAAAGTCAAAGGGACACTAGCCTTTCTTCGAGTTCTGAAAGTGTAGCAGTATATTGTAGTGGCTTATTTGTTTTAATATGTTCTAGTGTTGTGTATATTAGTTTTTTGTTTTGCCTCAATTGGTGGTTACAAAAGTTGCATATTTTGTTTCCAAAAAATCCTTGTGTCCTTAATAAAACTAGACCATATGTTTCCATTGTTTGTTGGCTTAGATTTATAATATTCTTTTTGAAATACAATTTCCCACAAATTGCACACACATGTTTCAATGTGTCTTTGATTTTCTCCATGTAAGATTGAACGGGTGTTTTTTTTCCCTCTTTTTTCTATGTTTTGGATTTTAAGCTTTTTGTGTATCTCTTGTTTTATTTTACAAAGTGAGTTATGGAAAGCTGTACTAAACATGTTTCTGAAATGTGTAGAGTTACAAGTTTTTACTTGTTCACTGTTTTGGATGGATTCTTTCAATTTGTGCATACTAATGTTTTGTTTAGGTTTTTTCTATATCTCTTGTTTTAGTTTACGAAGTGACTTATGGAGAATAGTGGCGAAGTTGTTTGTGAGATGTGTAGAGTTGCAAGTTTTTATTTGTTTACTATTTCAAATTTATTCTTTCAATTTGTGCATATTAAGCCTTTCTTTGCTTTTCATTATTGTTTTTTCTTTTTTCTTTTTGGTTGTGCAGTATGAATTCCGTTTACCATTATTATCTCGACTTCACTTGGCTTATAATGTGTATGCATGTCATTGAATTTGTAAATATGACATTGTATACTTTTGTTGGTTGTAGACATTTGCAATATACTTTGGTTGGCATCACACCGTTTTCTGACATTTTATGCACAAAAAAAAACACACTAGAAATTTTTTTAAAAAACAAAATAGGTGTAATATGTTGTCAAATTCTATATGTTGTTGAACTATATTTGTAGATACTATTATTTCTTTTCTTTTCAATGCTCAGGTTTTACAAAATAGGAAAATTAAACACATTATCAATGATTAAATAAAGAAATCACAAATTTTTATAACATTAAATCAATAAATAAATAGTTTGTCACTTCTTAATAAATAGTTTACCATTCGCTCACAATTTTATGAGTAGGGTTGACATGTAAGTCTAATTTCTTACCCAAGATGGTAAACAACATCCCAAGTTATGAACAACCTTACAATTACATGTAGAAGAAGCACAAGAATGCAAAGAATGGGGAGATTAAGGTTGCAGAGGATGTCATTGATCAGGAGATTTTTTGCAACATGCCTAAAATAAATTGTACCTCAGATAAAGAGCAATGAATTACACATTGTAATAGCTAAGCAAACTTGACTTAACCCTTGCATTTGAGATGAAACAAAAATTATCCTTCAGTTTTCTACCAAAAGTTGTCATTGAAATTTTCTACCAAAAACTTAGATTTCAATCCACAACCTTTAATAATGTAATCATTTGGAACCATATACACACCTAGTTTGTGTAAGTTTATTGTCTAATGATTAAAATGAACTAGCAATCACACAGGAGGGAAGCACCAAAAGAATGAAAGGACTGTGTATAATGTTTGTCCTAGTAGGGGTTACAAGCATTATCATGGTTTTTGTCCTTAAAGGTAAAACCCTATGTGAATGCTAACATGTATGGTGTTATAGCTTGCAAAAGGTAGTAACCTTGCTCATAATGGATGGTGGTAAGAACCATGCAAGTTTTAAAAGTTTGAAAAAGAAAAGAACAATCCTATGGTTATAAGGATAGAGCAAATAAAGTGAGAGTCATAGCCAAGAGATAGAGTTGAAAGTCTTAGAGATATAGTTGGAATGCCTTAACCTGAATGCACAGAAAAATGCAAGTATGAAAACCTAAAACAATAAGCTGAAATAAAAAGAAGTCTGCAATCTAGGGAAAAATTTAAAAGAAGTCTGCAATTTGTAGAAAACTTAAAAAGAAATTTGCAATCTGGAAAAAATCACAACAGTATTTATCTACAATCTGGATTACAATAAAATAATGATGTCAAGGGTGAATAAATAACCCATAAACTAGGTAGAGATGGAATTTTGATCCATTAGGTTTTGAGAATTCCACAAGGAAAGATCTGTGTTGGTTGGTCTCAGTTATATGAGCTGGGAGGTAAATGGGATGGGTGAAAGGGAGGCAAGAAAGAGATGCTTTAGGGTTTTCTGTAATATATGTTACAGTTAGTAGCCATATTCAATTTATAGCAATCTACATGTCTATAATGATCTTGAAATAGTTAACAATTAGTAATTATAATAAAATAACATAATTTGATATAAAGCATCCATGCCCAATCATCAAGAAAATTTCATAAAACACATCCATGACTATTTCTCAACTACAAGTTATAATTTCTAAAAATCCCAAATCAAATTGCCAAAGATTGCCAAAGAAAAGCAGTATTAGGCATTTTATTTTTATTTTAAATAGTGATACATGGATAAAATATCACCGATTACCACAATGATGAACATTGTATGCTAGAACGGTGGTATTTCTTTGGGAGGAAGAATAACTAGTGGATACAGTAGATCAACATTCCTGTACCACCAATAAATTTCAACCACATGGACCACAAAAACCAATATGATGTCGATAAGAACTGAAATCTTTCATTCACCCTATAACCCACAGTGAATAGCATTGTCAGTGTATAATTACATTAAGTTAGAGACAAAACAAAAAGAAAAAAATACACTATTTAGTATTAAGCAAAAATCTTGTAACATTGGAGAACTAACACAATAATAACTAGTATCAGTAAAGGTAAAATAGAGATATAACATCATGAAAAAAGGATTCTTCATACTAAAGTTGATTAAATATTGTTGCAAACAAAATTATCCATAATGATGATAATAGCTCTCATGCATGATGCATTCAAATTATTTTATTAGAAATTAGAATAATGGTCATCGAAAAAGAAAATGGTGATAAGAGATGACTCTCAGATTGCAGAAGAAACTAAAATCATTAATCAAAGTTTAACAACATTTTAAAAAATCACGATATGATGAATTTCTATTTTTTTAGCTTCTATTCTATACTGTTGAATCTTGTACCAAGAAAAGATTAGATCTTAGCAGCAACACCTTCCCCTTTAGGTAATGGCTTAGTAATTTTTATTTAAACTAAAACTTCCTTGTTTCATTTTCACTAATTAGGATTTGGGTTTCTTGTAAAAGAGACCCATCTTAGCTCACTACATTAAAGCCACTAGACTCAGCTTAATGAAGCTTTTCTTTTTCATTAAGTAAAGTAGACAAAATTTTAACCTCGGGTGATTAATTGGGCTCTCTAGCCACTGGGGTTTGAACCTTTTGACTGCTAATAATCCAAATCTATTTACTCAATAGAACTTTAACTATAGGAAAGAGCACAATACAAGCATTTGATTTTTTTCCCAAGTTTGTGGGATTTTTCAATAGATGTAGTGTGAAGGAATGTTGCCTAGTTAATGTTAAAATTTGGGTCATAAATTATAATACTTGTCAACTAATTCCAAACAAAGAGGTCACTAGCTCATCTAATGACTTTTGTCAAAAGGTGGTCCTTTCAATGTATTCACTCCTACAGTGATGGCACTCATTGACAACTTAAAATACCTGCTTTGAACTAAGTAGTAATGCATACTGAAATTCACGCAAAAGAAATAATATTAAGAGAAAGTAGTCTATTTAATAAACATATTTGGTGGATACCATACAGTAACTAACACATTAGAGTGTTCTACAATGTTGATTCATTTCCAAAGAGAGGAGCAAATGCATTAGGGCACGCCAACAATGATAATAAGGCACAAAACATCATCAATAAAAAATTTAAAATATATGAATAAACAACACTAGATAATGGGAAAATTTTGTCCCAAATAGAATGATCACACACTATCATTCCATGGAAGTGGGTGGATAAGAGTCTGCAATTATGAAAATACCTAGTTCTAATCACAAAGCTGATCTACAGAAATTGCAAGGAAAAAATGTCAATTAGAGTTCTCCAATTAGGATATGCAAACAAAAATACTTTATAAAACATGACCCAAAATTAAAAACCTAAAATAACACCCAAAATAATCCCTCTAGAGGAGAGGACCCAGTAGTTGAACACCCTAACTTCGTGCTTCTCAAAATCCTACGTGGAAATTTCAAATCAATCCCATTTTTTTACAGCAGCTTACTTGGCAAGTCCCCTGCTTATAACTAAGGTTTTAGGGCCACATCATCAAATATGATGTTGCATCAACATTTTTTTTTGTCAAGGTGTCCAAAAAGGCCCAAAAAAAAAGTGAGACCTATATTTGTGCATCTACATCATGTTTTATTGGGTGCTAATGTGGCATCACATGATTTGTTGTTTTTTAGATCTAAGGAATACATTTCATTTAATTATGGGTAGTCATCATCATCTCTAACAACTTTAAATTCACAACTATTGGTCCAATATTGTTAAAAATAGTGGACATTATATAAACAAATGCTAGCACAACTATTCGAATGTGCTCAAATACTAAGTCATTTCCCTAACTATTAAACATGAGAAATATATGAACACTTGTCCACCAATACAAAGAACATAAAAGAAACTTATCTCATATTTAGATCCGTACAAAGATAGAGCTATCAACCTCTTCACATCATATTTTTGCAGTTAAAATACTACTTCACAAGGCCCTACAAATTTGGCACTTTGTTGTAGGATGTAATTAACATTAAAATGCATATATTCTTGTAAATTTTCCACTCTTTGACAAAGCCAAATAGAAGGTATTCTCCTAAGTAAATTAAAGGACAGATGTGCCACATCTCTACTAAAGTAATAAAGCTACAAAAGTAACTCATTTTGTGCTATCAAAAGCTCAATTTAGACACCTCTTAGCCGAAGTGAATTCACTCTCAAATAAGTAATGGACATAGAACATAAGTAAGTAGAAACCAAGCAGCAAAATAGCCCCATGCTCAGCACAGAAATGTAAAGAGGAATAGCTTAGATATTCAGCCAAGAAAAGGAAGGGGGCTGCAAATTTTACTAAAAATATTATCCAAATTAACAAGATCTACATAGTTTTCCTCCCCCATCCCTCTAGAGTCTAGATTAACATAATTAAATCCTATCCCATTGTCTGATCGAGTCATTTGATTGACTGATCCACATGCTTGCTTCACTCAATTCAGTCATAATCAAAGTATTCTTTTAATTTAATGTCCATATACAACATGATATTTCCACAATTCATGAGAATGAATTAGAAATTTTTTATAAAAAATTCTATAAAAAAATTTGCATCAACATTTTGGATCCCACTCTATGAACTTTCATTGAGATGAAACAAAAATTATCCTTAAGTGTTCTACCAAAAGTTTTCATTGAAATTCTCAATTTTTCTACTAGAAACTTTCTGATTCATGGTCATATATGTAAGTCAACTGAATGTAAAATGGCAAAGTATAATCAACAGAAATGCAGTGGGATCACAAACTAGCCCATATTAATTTCAACTTTCATTTTGAAGAGAATCCTAACTACCATTAACCCAATTGCAGAGTAATAACTATTTCCTCTCAAAAAACTTCATTGGGGGTTTTACTTTATGAGGTAGGGTTACATTGTTGAACCACTAATAGCATGTGTAAGACTCCATTTTTGGTACACACTACGAAATATGGTTAGTACAGAATATTTATTATCATTTTAAGGACCTCCATCATCCACAACTAAATTGCAAAAACTGTGACTACTTGATATTCCTTTTACCATCCATAACTAGGACGATGAGGGAAACTACAAACTTAGTATATGAATCTAAATTTGTTACCCATTATGAAAAATACAAGAAAATTAGATTTCAATCCACAACCTTGAACGATGTAATCATTTGGAACCATGTACACACCTAGTTTGTGTAAGTTTATAGTCTAATGATTAAAATGAACTAGAAATCACACAGGAGGGAAGCACCAAAAGAATGAAAGGACTGTGTATAATGTTTGTCCTAGTAGGGGTTACAAGTGTTGTCATGGTTTTTTTCCTTAAAGGTAAAACCCTATGTGAATGCTAATGTTTATGGTGTTATAGCTTGCAAAAGGCAGTAACCCTGCTCACAATGGATGGTGGTAAGAACCATGCAAAGTTTTAAAGTTTTAAAAATAAAAGAACAATCCTATGGTTATAAGGACAGAGACAATAAAGTGAGAGTCACAGCCAAGAGATAGAGTTGACAGTCTTAAAGATCATCACAAAGGAAGAATCCAATGCACCGAGGGAAACTCAAGGGAGATAATGAGCAAGTGCAAGAACTATGAAGCAGTTAGTAAGGGTCATTATAGTCATTTCAAGATCAATAGAATTACATTCAAGAAGAGACAAGTGACTATCCCATAAGGTAAAGTTAATGAAGGAAACAAAGAGAATTTTTGAGACCTAAAAGGATGGTGATTCTTTTTATTTCATATAGCTGATGTGCATCTTGTAACTTACATTAAAAGCCAACATATTTGGTATACATGTAAAATCCACTTCACTAAAACAACCATTATATTGGAGAAGTGGGCCACACCCAAACCATAATGAGGAGCCACCCAGAAATACCCATTGACAAAGAGAAGTAAAGGATAATTACGTTAAAAGAACATAAAAGACAAAACCAATTCAGTTGTTTCTGCAGGCTAGGTGGCTAACTCAATGGTTGTTTCAACACACCTCCTATCCTTTCCCTTGTTAATGCCTCTCATTTTGTTATTGCAATGAATTTCCTTCTTGTTGCACTTGACACAAGAAATGCACTTTCATTTTTACTTTTTCCCTGTTGCTACACTTGACACATGAATTGGGCAAACATGCCTTCAAAAATTCATAGGTATGGTGTTTGGGGACATCATGAAAGGTTTTGTAGGTCAAAGGTCAACAAAAAATTCCTTGAAAACTTTGTAAATGTTGGAATCACTATGAAATCATTTTAAAATCACCACATCAACCTCAGAATCACCCAGGCTCACCCTATCTGATTCCACAGTCAATTCCAGCCTATACACAATTCTGGTATGACTCATACCTAGAAACGATTACTTTTCCAGCCAATTTGGTAACATACCATAAAATGGTGGGAAATTTTTCTTTAAGATTCTCTACTGGGAATAACATTGTCAGGCCCTAATTTTAAAATTTATGCAATGGATAAAAACAAAAACATCATCAGAACTTGTCTAATTCCTACATGCTGCTGATGAAAATGCAATATCTTCTATTGTGATTAGTATTAGAAAAATAAAAAATAAAATTACTTTCAAGATGCTTGAAGATGAGGTAGGTGACAAGAGTAATGTTGACATGCTAATATAAACAATAAAATGGTATCTCCAATGTCTAACCCTAATATTCTAGCTGAAAACTGCTATGGTGGTCTAACGATTTGTAGCCCAGGCTCGCAGGGGAAAATGATTGTTTTGGCAAAAACATGGAATGTGCTATGGAATTCATTGTCAACTTTGAATGATAATTGTCCAAGATGAAATAAAATCGTGCTTCATAACTATTCTAATTTTTTTGACCATGTTCACTCAGCATTCCATGCCTTGTGCTTTCCATCTGTGCCATTACAATAGTGGATCGGTTTAAATCGCCCTCGGGAAAAACTCTTGTGCCAATTAAATTTAAGAAAAATCATTTGTAAAATATTTTTTCTTATATAATTTGCATCTGTGTCTATAGTTCGGCAAAGAACTAATAATAGCAACGGTGTGTCTATATAGTTCCTTCGGCAAGAACTAATAATATGTACTTAATAATAACTAATTAACTTATTTGCTTATTTTCTTATTTTAATAATTTTTAATATTAACTTAACTATCTAATTACCACTTAATAATAATTATTATGTAATAATTAATAATAATTGCTTAATAATAACTTCAAAGTTAGTTAAGTAATAAGTTATTATTAAGTATGTGTGTTTGAAGTTTTAATTAATAATAATATTTTATTAAGTAGTTACTAAGTATATTATTAATTATAATTAAAGTATACTTAATATTATAAGAATACCTTATAAATTATTAATAATAAATTAAGAAGTTAGTTAATACTTATTGCTAAATTATTATTAAGTAATATTAGTAGCAATTACTTAATAGTAGTTACTTTGTGAAGCCACAATAGTGGTTTACAATTGAAGTGAGGAAGGAAAACTCACAAAAAATGAATGCATGGCAAAAAATTGATTTTAGGGGTTCGTACGAACCTATTGGTTCAATTGAACCCATTAGGGGTTTGCTAGAACCTAGGTTTGGGCGAACCCTCCTAATACTTTCCCGCCAAAAAAGCCATCAAAACCCCTTATAGAGAGTTAGAATGAACTACGGTTCGGCGAACCCAGGGGTTCGAACCCCCATTCCTAAATACATACGAGACTACACGAAAACCTAAATTTTGGCAGCACTTGGTTTAGGTTGAGGATGAAAGTGAGAGTACTCACAAACCCAACTTGAATCAGGATGCTGAGCGAGCTATCCAATGAATATAATTTTAATATGTTTTGGTTTTATTAAGTATTTGTTTTTTTAGTTTTTATTAAATATAGGTTTTTCATCGAGAAAATGAAGGTCTTGTTTTGCACATGTGGAAGAAGCCTAGAAAATTATAAAAAAATTAAAATATGGGTGGAACGACAAGGAAGTCCTTGATCTAACAAAAAATAAAATTAATTTTGATATACAAAAAATTTATTACGATGTATGTTTTGAATTACGAATTGGTTTGACTTCAAAACTTGATTAAAAGAAAAATATTTAATAAAAACTATCTAACCAGTGGAAGCTAGATATCGAGTTAAAATAATTGAAATAATTAGAATTTTATCCTTCATGGAAAAAAAGTTGTCGTTATTTTTAAAATGTTATTTTTGAAAAAAACCAATTTTAGGTGGGGAGATGGAAAAAGAAGTGCAATCTAATTCCAAAAAAATTGAAAAAAATATTTTTAGAATTTATAGACAAAATGTGATGAAACTCTAGTTTTCATCATCTCCAAATTCTTCATGGTTTAGCCGCTATAGGTGCCCAATGTGAAGATTTAGTTTTAAAAAATAATTTCAGTGTGAGTTTGGCCAAAAATTGTAAACCACTAAATAATAACAATTATATTTTTATTATTAAGTGATAAGTTATTATTAAGTATTAATGTTTCAATTAATTCTTTATTTACTATTATTATCTCAAATAAGTATTATAATAATAAGTAAAATAATTAATATTAAGTATTGCTCAATAAGTAAAATAATTATTATTAAGTATTAATTACTTAGCAATAACAATAATAGTAATATGTATAATTAATAAGTTATTGCTAAATTATTATTAAGTAATATTAGTAGTAATTATTAATAGTAGTTACTTTCTCTATTACTTAATAATAGCTATATTTATATATTGTAGTAATTTAAAACTTATGCTATATTATTATAATATTAACAAGTAAATAATAAATAGTAATTTTATATTATTATAATAGTAGATACTTCCTTTCTTATTATTATTTATTATTATTATTATGTGTGATTAATAGCTTAAGTTATAACTTAATAATCTATATTAAGTTGTAATTACTTAATAATTATTAGTTTTTTATTTCCTAGTAATCTATTTTATGAGGTTTTTATTACTTTTTAACAATGTTAATTAGTTAAATAACAAGTTATTATCAAGTATAATTACTTAATAATAACTTAATATTTTATTTATTAATAATGTATTACTTAATTTTAAGTTATTATTGAGTAATAAGTTATTATTGAGTAATAAGTTATTATTAAGTAATAAGTTATTATTAAGTAATAAGTTATTATTAAGTAATATGTTATTATTAAGTATTTAAGTTATTACTAAGTAATTATTATGTAAAATAATTAATAAGTTATTAGTAATAATTATTAAGTATTCATTAGGTTATTATTAAGAAGTTATTATTAATTACTTATTTTACTTAATAATAATTATTATTCATTAGTAGTAAAATAACTACTATTATTATTAAATAGTCTTTTTACTAATTAAGTATTATTAATTAATTCTTTATTTACTATTATTATCTCTTAAGTACTATAATAATAAGTAAAATAATTAATATTAAGTATTGCTAAATAATTATAATAATAAGTAAAATAATTATTATTAAGTATTAATTACTTAGTAATAAAAATAATAGAAATTAGAAAATAAGCTTTTAGATTCAACTGTGTCTATTTTTTGGTCGATGTTTTGGATCACTCACTGTGATCCTAAACGTTGACCAAAAAATAGACAGTTGAATCCAAAAGCTTGTTTTCTAATTTCATGGACTATGGAAAACTCATACAAACTAATAACAATATTACTTAGTAATATGTATAATATGTATAACTTAATAATTTATTAAGTAACTACTACTTATTAATAATTATGTGGTGTTGTTTTATTGACATATTTTTTTATATATTCATAATTCCTGCCACAATAATGGGTTACACTTTTTGGGACATCCTGATTTTTGCCTGAAATCACATATTTTAAGAAAATACAATGATTTATGACTTTAAAGGTTCCATTTAAATTATTTTAATTAAAGAGGGATTGATCAAACCCCCTTAGATCAAACCCCTTGGATAGAACCTTGTTAGATTTAAACCATACCTATAATCAAGTCTCCTCTACACCTATCAAAATGCTGATAAAAAACCACTTTTGATTTACCTTTTGAGTGATCAAATGAATTCATTTAAAATTTATGCTTTGTAAGCCTGTAGCCCTTATTATAAGCTTCCTAAAAAGTATAATTTTAAATATGTTTAATTTGATTATTATATTTATTTTTATTTCTTGTGAGTGTAGGATTTTCAATGAACATCAAGTTCTTTATTTCACACATACGAAAAAATAGAAAAATAGAGAAAATTCTAAAAATACATGTGCCTAGGTATTGATGTCCTTATTCAACAAAAACAATAAGTTAATTCAAATGAATACAAAAATGTTATATTGTATTTGAAATTACACCCCAAATTATAATTATGCTTGACTTGGAAGATTAATTTTTAAAAAAATATGTAACAAAAAATTATGAAAAAATATCCATCCCCTAGATATTGGTGTGAAAATTTTGTATTTTAAAAATCAGAATTGTATCCTATCTATGAAAAAAGTTACGTGGGCCGAAGTAAACATCACTTTTTAAAAATGGTGATTAGTAGAAAAAATAAGTTATTAAAAATTACATAAAATGATTCACAATTTCTTTTTTAATTTTTTTTTAAAATATAATTAGAATCTACACAAAATATCTAACAAATAACTAGTTTGATTCATCTTCAAAACCTTAATGGTTTAGCTACTATAGGTGTAAGAAAGTGAATGTCTGGTGAAAAATCCTGATTTTAATGTCAAGTTTGGCCAAAAACTGTAACCCATTATTGTGGGATCACCTAAATTTTAATATTATATTTTTATTTATTTTTTTATTTTTTTTTCTCAACTCATCTTCCTCTCCCTTTATTAGGCTTGATTTGCATTTTCATTTCATTTTTCCCTCTTCTTGATGTTGGATCACTGGGTGTGATCTAAAACATCGACAAAAAAATATACACAGTTGAATCCAAAAATAAGCATTCTAACTTCATGGAATGTGGAAATTCTAACTTCATGGACTGTGGAAAACTCATACTAACTAAATCCCAAAGAGTTTCTCCTCCTATGATATACCCATTAATGGGGTCAATAGCCACACTAGACAACTTCAAATCATAATGATACTAGCATTGTTTCTTTCTAATCCAATCACATGCAACTCATAGCTCAGGTTCCAATTTCTTGTGCTCTACAACTTCAACACTCTGCACCTCCAACTCAAATGCCCATTCTATAAAAAAAAATCTCTATAACTTTATCCCTCATGAACATCAAGGATTCTCATATAGGTACTACATTGTTTGCAATCCAAACAACAACTCGATCACAACATACATAGCTGACACTAAAATCCACATCCCAAGAATTTCACAATGCTTTGATACCAAAAAAAAGAAAAAGAGAAACATAGAGTAGAACTTTGCGAACTAGACCACATCGATTTTATGCTCTTGTATTCAATTTATAAACAAAGACATAATAAATTCTAAAAATACTATAACTTAGAGTTAGCTCAGACATTTATTGTGGATATGTGAAAGAGGGTAGTTTGGATAGCTATAGGTGGCAAAAGATGACTGGTCTATGTAAACGTGCTAGATAATTAATTTATCTATTCTAACAATAATAAAACCACAGTCTTCAATTATCTTCCCTAGATCTAAATATATACTTATATTAGCCTTATTAATGGTAGGTACAAGCAAAGTGCAAATTTTTACCACTAGAACTTTAGGTAATTGGTAACTCTCTAAATGATGAGCCCAATTGTGCTTGGGAATATACAAGGGATGTGCTTGCAAGAGGATAAGCTTCAAATGATAATCAAATTAAATCCTTCTTAAGCACATGGAAACAAGCATAGGTGTGTTGAGTCTCAGTGAAAAGTAGTATTTCTTGTACCTAGTTGTATTCCCAAAAGGAGGAATCATTCCTACAAATGTATTGTTAGAAATTTGGGTATATATTTGTCAAATGAGACAAAATTAGGTTGTTCTTCATCTATGGAAATTTTTCATTTGTCATCTGTTATACTTGAAGAGGGATCCTTGGTATGGAACATTGCTACTTATTTCAATTATTTTCCACTTGTGCCTGATATGAGATTCACTTGATGCAAAAGGTTTTGAGAATAATTTTCTAAATAAATGTTAAGTCTTACCATATGGAAGTTTGAATCTTCTTAAAAGATGTATGTACAGATTTATTTTAAGATTTGAAAGCTTAGTGTTACTAATTTAAAACACTAGACAATAATTCCATGTATGGGGGTGCTCCTTCATTGTCATCAGGTTTTCCCATAGGGCAGTGGCTATCCAACCATTATGATGCCTCATCTACATCCATGGTGAATGCATCCATACTTGTTAGAAGCTCATATGTTTGTCAAAAATTTATTGTTTGTCAGAAACCTAAGTGTTTTTCAGAAATGTACATCAAACATTTTAACTCACAGTTAATATTTTCATTTAAAATGTTGCAAAAATATTGTGTCAAGCTCAAGAATCTAGTAGCTCTAAAATCCTAATATTTTTAGTTATACCTTCGTGTTGTAGATGTAGGGATATTTTTTTTTGGTTCATCTCATTTTTATATAAATACTTTATTATTATATTATATATAATATTATTATATTTTATATATTATAATATTATATGTTATTTAAGAAATTCAATTACCCTAAATTGATAAATTTAGTGTGAGTTATTTGAGTTTCTTATCTTGAAGAGGGCTAAAATGGGTATTCCTAGTTCAAATATGACAAAAATTGGATAAAAAATGACTAAGTTATGTTATTATGGAATTTCTTGGGGCTTTAGGATACTGCAGAAGTTTTCATAAGTTCTGCAATATCAATGTCTAGGTCAAGGTTCTGCAATACCCATGATTGCATCAAGGTTTTGCAATATCTAGAAGGCTACCAAATTTCCTCAAATGGCCAAATTGACATTCAAATGGGGCTCGAATTTCCACAAGAGACCACAATGGCATGTTTTCGACCTAAAAATGCCATCAATGTTGCAATCACTCCTCCAACTACCAAATATGATACATGGAGGATCAAGAAAGGTTTTTTAACTCATTTTCCACATATTCTAAGGAGGAAAATAACATCCATACTACATTTATTTATTTGTATACTCCTTTTTTGTTAGAGGGCCATCCTTAATTGCATTTTACAATAAAATTTAAGGGGATTTCTATAGCTTCAACATAGTGACAATGGCTTAGACGCGAGAGCATGAGTAGAGCATTCCTCTCAAGTGTGATCGAACTGCACCTGAATGATCATGCAATAGTGATCCGCTTTGGACCACTCCATCAATGCAGATAGAACTCGTAGTTAGCCATCCTTTCATTCAATACGAAGATAATTGCCTACTCTCCCCTTGACGTAGATACCTTCCCTCTTCCCTTGTCGTAGAGACCAACCTTCATGGTGGGTGGGAGCCTTCAACCCAACCTCACCTATTGTGGGCCTTCCAAAATATGTATATATGGCCCACCCAGATCTTCTCAAAATGGACATGTAGTTTCTTTAGGAAATGATATCTTGTGATTGAGCAAAAGCATCTCGTGCCACCCGAGTCCATTAGCCTCCATATATTCCAACCCCACCATCCATAAGGCCAGTATGGTTAGTGGGGTCCGTCTTGGGTGGATATAGTTGATTGAGACTGTCAGTGATCTGTATAGAGAAGGATTCCCCACACTGATGTGATAGAGAAAGACGTGAACTTCCCCACCCGAGATAGGAAGATAGGGCTCGAGAAGTAAGCCACCCTAATAGATAATCCTAATCCCCTGCCTAATTAAACTAAAAAATAAAATTCATTGGCGAATTAAACCTATTTTCAAATGATTAAGAAAAAAACATTGGCTAATTAAACATAATATCAAACTAATAAAAAAAATGTAATGGCGAAGTGTCAGTGCAAATCAATATAACCACATCCGTTCGATGAATTGACAATGGGCGGTTGTAGTTGCATTTCGGAAGTAAATCTCTGAAGCAGTAGACTCACAAATTGAAAACTCTAGAATAACACTAGAACCGTTAGATTTTTTTTTATCGGTAATAGTATTTTGTATTGCATGAAAATAAAGATTACATTATTTGCCTCATTGTTTACTTTTCATCAACCATCCAAAAATCACCTACAGCTATAATAGTTTTTTCAAAAAAGCATCTTAACATGCTTCATAATAGAAAAAGTAACCCTACCCAACTAAAACCAGTTCCACAACTATCTGTAACTACCTTACATATTTCAACAAGATTTTCAATCATTTTTTTACCCTTCCTAATATTCACACTATACAACTGTAATAGGGTTCAACCCCCAGCAAGCCAAAAATTTAGTACTAGTCTTGCATTAATTCTATAAAAACCCTACAAAAACTACAAATTCAACTAGTGCTACCCATTTCATAAACAAATTTCCTTGTTGCTTTGCCCTTCATCTTCTGCTTCCTTGCATTCTATCCTTTTGCTTTCATCTTCTACTTCGCATTTTGTCCTTTTGCTTTCATACACTTTGCCTCCACTTTTTCATGTGCTTCCATGCACACTACCTCCACTTTCTCCTGTGCTTTCAACTGTGTTATATTTGCTTCCACCTTCATCAGCTCTATAAATAGCTTCAATGCTTTCCAACCTAACCTTGCTTCTTCCTTGCATTGATTTTTAATCTCATCCTCCTACCAATGCACAAAAGGGGTGCATCCTTCTGCCCCTTCTAGTTCCACATTTTCAAAGCCTTCCCGGTAGTTGAAACCTTCACCTAGAACTGCCCATTCAAGTATTGATTCTAATCCTTCCAAGAAATCTCTATGAACAATCATCTCCATCACTTCTCTCACTGTGCTTGTTGATTCCCCCAAGTCCAAACCCCATGCCATAATCAAGGAGTATACATCCATGTTATTCCTGTATCTATGCCTCATATTTCCAAAGGATTTCCCCAAAATCATTTGCACACTTTGTACCAACCTCCCATCAGTGAATAAAAACATCCCCATTAATATTTGGTTAGAAGCGTCACCATAAAATGGGTTTAATTGCCTCCTCAAACGCAAAGTGAAGTTGGCCTCCATTTGAAAACTGTTGCAGCTACACCGCTACCACCACCACTCTTTTAGACTTTTTGTGTGCCTTCTTCTCCATTCCAAACTCTATTATTAACTTCGCTAATTCAGGGCTGAGAGCCAAGATGTAATAATTTTCCAAACTCTGCACATACCGATATTAATTACCCATCAATCATCTAGTCATGTCCACTGACTCAAATCTTCCCACGATCTTCACTTCATAAATGCACCGTCCTTTCCACCTTTCCTATCTTAATTCACCAAATTCAAGGTTTTGGTGCTTTTCCTAACCTTAGTTCCAAGTCTTTCTTGGTCATCTTTGTAGTCGGTGGATTGAAGGTTTCGAAAACTTTGAAACTTCAGACTTTGGTTCTAAGGTTCCAAGTTTCAACGACCACGCAGCACTATGGACCATGACCGTTCGATGAATTTTCGATGGACGGTTGTAGTTGCATTCCAAAAGTATATCTCTCAAGCACTAGATTTGTGAATTGAAACCTCTAGAATTACACTAGAACCGTTAGATGCAGACACGTGGGGAGATCAAGGCTCATCATTGTGGTAAAGAACCCGATGGGTTGGATTTTGGAAATGAGCGATAGAAGAACTTAAGTGGAAGAAATATGCACGAGCAGATTTAAGTTTGTTTTAAAAGAGGGACCACCTAGGAAGAACGTAGGACCAAGGCTTAAAAACTTAAGAACTTTTTACACAAAGGATGTAAAGGAAAATCAATATAAATACGACCATTCAATGAATTTTTGATGGACGACTATAGTTGCATTCCAGAAGTAAATCTTTGAAGCAGTAGACTTGTGAATTGAAACCTCCAGAATAACACTAGAACCGTTAGATGCGGACACATGGTGAGATCAAGGCTCATTTCTCTCTTTTCAATGCCTCAACATATTACATTTCATTTAATTGAAATTCTCAATCTTTTGAACATTCGAAGCAATTGATTGGATAGCTCATAGCTTTAATGAAACAAGATTTGTAATGATTTCATATCGTTTGAGTGGCACTGGTAATGGTGATTGGAGTTTGGCAATTTTGACAGCTTGTCAGATTGAGGTACAATTTGCCTGTAGCCAAACGTCAATCAAATTAAACATTTTAATTGTACATGTAAGGCTTAAGATACACGAATCGACTAAGTTGGTTTCTTGGTTTGCACAAATTAGGTTGGTAGCGGCACTGGTGGCCCATAAATAGGGTTAGTGATAGTGGATAGTATCATAAGGGTTTTCATTTTTTTTGGCTAATAAGGATTTAGGAAGAAGATGTTGTGGTATTATTGGGGATACTCTAAATTCTCCTACCTCCAGTTATGTAGTTACAGAGTAAAAGACCAATTTCCTTCAAGTTCAAAATGGGTAGAATTGGAAAGAAGTTGATTTGGTTCACCTGACTTCTCAGACAGGTTTTGAACAAGGATGAGGAGCTCTAATGGACATAAGTGTTATCCCGATGCATGGAGGCTACAGGTAGAAGATGGGAGAAATTTTACTACCCCTCATCTTTTGCATGACTCTGGTTCTCAAAGGGATAAGCACATTTTGTATCTTCTCATCTCTTGTTTCCCCAGCATTATTGGTCAAGCGAGTCCCTTGCGTTTATTTTCAAAGCCACATTTGTATTACGTTGTCACCAGCA
>VDFB02066501.1:0-11271 GCA_007258455.2 Sequoia sempervirens
TCTTTGATGCTACCTCGCAAATGTCACAATGACCATGAGTGCTACCTCCAACATTCCAAACAAAACCCATTCAATAAACACTACATCCATTGGAGGATCACAATCCATCACAGTTCCCACAATATCCACAACACCGTCACAATCGGCTGGAACCACCTTTGGGTCCTCAACATTGTGGGAAATTTATTCCAATCCTCTCTTTACCACTATGGTAAATGCCATGGGGGCATCACCAAGCCATACAAATTCTCCATTGACAACTGCATCTAGTACCATGAGTACATCTTCAGCATATCCTCTCATTGGTATCTCACAAAATCATTTGGGTGGAGGTAAACGACGTATCTTTATTCAAGGACAACAACAAAATGTTAACGCGTCAACACAGCTTAATGCCACCACCTCCCAAGGAAAAAATACGACCATCCCCCTTGTACAAACCCAAAAATTTGGACAAGGCAGTCAAAACACACAACCTATGACATAATTCGCACATCAAAATATTCATGGTTGCCATATTCCCCAAGTATCGACCCAAATGGCTGGGGGACACATCCCAACATACTCATCCCATATTCATACCCACCAACATGCCCCCAATCCAAACTTTCAATACCAACAACACGCAAATCAAAACACATCATACATGTCACAACAACATGTACCTCAATAACATGCCAACATCCCCTCACAACAAATGGGGACCTATGGCGTACTAATCAATCCTATGTATGGGACCACAAATGACCCTATAATCGATGCCTTACAAGAAAAACTGATGGGTCTAAATAAGACCATAGAAAACATACAAATATCTGGCAAGAAATCAGAAGTGTCATATGATCTATCTGTATATCCCTTCGACAAGAACTTACATATGCCACCATTTCCTTTGGGATATGTGTCACCTAATTTTACCAAATACAGAGGAAAGACAAACCCTATCGAACATGTCTGAGAATTTGCAACCAACTGTATGGACATCGCCTATGAACAAACGTACTTGATGAGATTTTTTTCTAAAAAGTCTTATGGTCCTACACTTGAATGGTTCTCCACTCAAAAGGATATCCAAACATGGGATGAACTTAAACGCAAATTCATAAAAATATTACCATACAACATTGACATGGACACCTCTATTACTAGCTTATGCAATCTCAATAACAAGAGGATGCTAGTGAAACATTCATTCCATTCTTCCAAAAATGGAGAAGTTCTAGCTAGTCGCTATCACATCAACATACCCAAAAGGAAAAGGTGGACATGTTCATTCAAACACTTCTAGGACCCTTAAAATATGCATTACAAGTGCATTGTTTCGGCAAACCCTTCAATGACTTAGTAAAAAGGTGTCTAGATTGAGAAAGCCCCTTATTGCAAAAGGAGATCTAAAGTACAACTTAAAAACACAAATTCCAATCTTCCCACTAACAAAAATAAGTAATTGGTCAAGAATAAACATGTTACCAATGATGGTGTTGTTGATGCCAAGGCTATAAACACTATGTGGGTCGTACTAGCTCTCAAAGGTCTCAACCAAGAAAAACAAGCCAATGATAATAATAACACCCCCACCAATGCCACCCAAATAACCAAACCAGTAAAAATAGTCACAACCAAGGACAATAATTATCGGGAAGACAATTCCCCAAAATGTCACACTCCCTTGGGTGAGCCCATGGAGGAAGTCCTTAAGAAATGTCTTCAGAATTGTTTCATCACACTTGAAGAACCAAAACCGTATGACCCAAGGAAATTTAAACCATCATGGTGGGATGATAGTGCCTTTTGTGCTTACCACTAGGCTAAAGGACATAAGACATCCTCCTGTCGACAACTCAAAAATATTGTGCAAGACCTTATCGAGAGTCGAATAATTGAATTACGTTGGTGTAACATCCTTAAAATCTCACTTTTCAATTATGTTCCTTACTATCCAAATTAACTTAATAGAATCAAATCTTTATAAAATGATGCAGGAATAAAAAATAATACTTTAATTACTTTCAGCTCTATATTTAAATGGAATAACATACATCCATGAATCAAGTGTATCAAAACAAGGTTATGTCATTTTAAGATATAGCCATATAGTCTAACACAAGATTTGTCATATCATCAATGCATGTAAATTCAAATGTTGTAAAATAATAGCAAAATCATAAATGCAACCACAAGGAATCCATAACACAGAGATTTCATGAGTGGAAAACCCTCGTTGGGATGAAAAACCACTCGTCAAAAGTGCCTTACTGGCTTATTAAAATACCTCATCGGCAGAGTCTTTCTGGCTACAAAATCTCAATAGTTACAAGATGCCTTACATGTAATGGTCATATTGTCTCATTGACAAGACCATTCATTACATAATTCTGGCTATCATAAGTGTCTCATATATCAAGGAGCATTGGAAATTCTTTTTCTAGTCACATAAGTCTACACACAACATTTTCAAGTCTCACCGAAGTAATATTATCCCTACATATGAAATTTAGGTAGTGCCAACACTATCATGAATGGTTCTCGAGTATTTGCAAAGAGGACCATTCTACCTCCAATGATCTCTCAAATATCACACAAGTATGCCAAAATCCATATGCCAACCTCATAAATCTTCATGGAAGGGATCCTAAGCTTGCTAGTATGCTCACATGTCCATGCAAATATAACAAGAATGCTTACTACTAAACTCATTGATTCACAGAGGTCCCAACAACAAGAGAATAATTCTATACAAGAGTTAAGATGGTATAGCTCATGTATGTATGAGAATACATGTATAAGCTAGAGAATATATGAGTGTGTTGTTCAAATAAGTACTATTTGTGATATGTACATACATACGTCTAGTCTTGCTGAAAATTAAGGAAAAGATGACATGGAACACACACGACAGTTGGTGCCATCCCTATTGTATTCATAAAAATGTAAGATTCATTAAACCTTACTACATTGATTTCATCCATTAAGTCTAGATTTTAAACCAAGAGATATCAAACCACAAACAACAATTAATTTTATAGAGAAAACTATGATTATACTTAAAAGAAGTTATGTTTTTCTTAGATCTCCAAATCTTTCATAGGAAAAACGTCAATCAATGTGCTATGAAGCATGGGTTACCTTCAAGGTGTAAATGTTACTTAACAAAGTTTATGTCATGGTGTTTAGGAAAAGAGATAAGTGATACAGGTGCAAAGGCCTGCACGTCCCATGTCCCACGTTACATGATAAAGTGCCAAAAATTAGAACTAAAGTCACCTTACAAGGAAATAGTGTATAATTTCGCAAAAGTTGCATATAGTTCATTATTCACTAATTCATGCATTCATTCATAAACTCATTATATTTCCTAAATTCACAATTTACTCGCATAAAAAGTAACTTACAAGAAGATAAAATTTACATTTAGTTTTACATGAACTTATTTTTGTTCTACCATTCCAATATGCATCAACAGGTAAAAACAATTATAAACAAAATGAGTTCTTCTCTATTTGCATTCAAGGTATCCAATATTCCATTACTAATAACATAGTATATAATTTTAAAAGAACATCCACCAATCAGCATTTTATATATATATATATATTTGGATAGACACTCAAAAGTGAAACAATTCAACACAAAGTTATATCAACTTATAAAAATATCATATATATATATATATATATATATTTCCAAATCAGATTTAATGTCTATTCCCTCATATTACATAAACATATCATATTATCATAAAAAATAAAAGAAAATACCCACAAGTTTATGTATATAATATCAAAATTACCCACTAAATTATTGAATTTCCACATATTTAAAAGTATGCATATATATACACACATATACACAGACATATATATATATATACCACACAAATCCATTTATAAATTCATATTTTATGGCAACCTTAGAACGGAAAAAAAAAACAGACTAGAAGGACTTGCAATAGACGTATTCAATGGGAGAGATCAATTTATTAAGGCGAGTTTCCAAAATGCACTCAAGTTTGAAGTTTGGAATTTGGACTTCACCGCTAGTTCTCAAGTTTGTTCAGATATTGATAATATTCTATTTTTAAGTGCTGCAACAACGATAGATTGCCTGTAGAATCAAGGGGGTTATTTAATATTCTACTTTCAAGTGCTGCAACAACAACAAATTGCCTGTAGAATTAAGGAGGTTATTTAATATTCTATTTTCAAGTGCTGCAACAATTGCCTGTAGAATCAAGGAGGTTATTTAATATTTTATTTTCAAGTGCTGCAACATCAATAGATTGCCTGTAGAATCAAGGAGGTTATTTAATATTTTATTTTCAAGTGTTGCAACAGCAATAGATTGGCATGCGTAGGTAGTTAGAAAGAAGGTTGAGAAAGATAGATAGCACATTCATATCCTTTGAGAGAATGCCATGTATAAAACATATAGAATATTATCTTTCCTATTTTTATTTCAGCATACAATACATCTAAATTACAGCAATAAGAGAGTTTTCCACCAGATATTTATTTTGATATATGAGTATGGTATAATTAAATATATATAAATATACATATACAGTATGATATATATATATATATGTTATCAAAATTTGAATCAATATTTTGATTTAAAGATAAACAAAAATCTCTATCCATGAATAAAATTCTCTATACAAGGGTTTTATATATATATATATATATATATATGTATATATATGTATATATATATATAGGGAAGAATGTGCAGATTTTTACAACCATAAGGATGAAAATATTTAGAACATTTAAACACACAAAATCCAAAAACAATAAATTTACACAAACAATTTCCAAAGAGAAAATCAACTTTTCAAAACACAATCGATTATCTTCTCATTTCGAAGTATAAATGCAAGGGTAAGTATTCAAAAACCTGGATATTGTCTTCCGAATGAGTTTCCCTTCTTTTCTTTCTAGTTCTTACCTTCCAAAATTCACTTTTTGTATATAATTTTCCTTTCTTCTTCTTTCTTCTTCTAATCTTTTCACCATTATAATTTACTGTACTTTGCAATGCCTCTAACCAACACCCCTTTTCTGTTAAATTTCTTGCAAAGAAAATTGATGATCAAGAAACCATACATTTTTGTTATATGTTGCAGAGAAAACAAGAAAATTGTGAAAACAATCATGTGTTTCCTTTATGGATTTTCCCTTCCTTTCCCCATTTCCAACCGAATCTTGAAAATAAATTATAAGATTTATTTTATTTTATTTATTCATATTTATCCTCAGTAAATATTAAAGAAATACCATTTTAATTGCATTTGAAATAATTATCAATTGAAAATAAAGTAATTATCCTAAATAATAAGAATTACCATTTAACTAAAAAATAATAATAATTAATTCTTTTATTTCCTTGCTCTTTTATTCCACTATTAATTAATTTAATTAAACATATGAATAATATACTCATTCACTAAATTAAATACTAGATGCCTTAAAATGATAATATTGAATTATAAATTACTTTTTGAAAATAGGGGTCGTCACATTTAATAACCGATGGAATCCTCTGGTTTTTGGTGAGATTATTCTTCAATGCATGTTCTTTCATATTTCAATTGTTTTGGGGAAAAAGTGTAAAGTTAAGGTGTGAAGAATTGAAGTTTAGGATTGAATTCCTATGCATAGTCTGCTAAAACAAATTTTAGAGAGGAACAACACCTAGGTTTTGTATAAACGCTTATGTAAATAGATAACTATTGGATTTATAAGCATATAAAAGTCAATTAACAAATGTTTGAAGCATTGGATCAGTGGATTTGTGTCTGGAAATAGGATATTTATTAAGCCTACTTGTGTATGACCTAAATTGGCCTAATTGGCAACGTGGTGATTTGTAGACCCTTAAGGGGTATCCAAAAAATCTAATTACAGTTTGTAGAGAAGGTCTGCATTGAAATTTATCTTTGACAGTATGTCTAAGGAGTGTTACTAGGAATGTAAGGGGTCATTGAAGGATTGGTAATGAGATGAAAGGGCATATTATAATGGTTTGTTTTTTTGAATTTAAGGTTCAAAAATGGTGAAAAGGAAAATTGTGGCCATGTTTAGGGCAGAGTAATTGGAAATCCCTAAATTTTCTTTTGTGAAATCATTGTATGAAGAAGTGCTCTTGTAAAATTGAAGGAACAAAAGGGATGAAATACCTGATTTTGTAAATTGTATTCAAGTGAAAGTGATTTTCTTCCTCTAGCATTGCATTAGTTTGGTATCAGAGCATAGAAGGTGCTTGGTAGAGAGTTGGTTTGTGGTTTTTTGGTTTTGTGTTGTGGTTTGTGCAGGTTAAGAAGAGCCTGGTTGCTTCCAAGAGAAGGCAAAGAAAGTTGAGAGAAGTTGAAGCAAGGAGATACATGCTTGAGAAGAGGGAAAAATGGAGAATTAAAACCATCAGCGCGTCACGCGTCGACAGACATATTAAACTCGAATAAAAGTCGGCGGATTCAGGGAGTCAATCAAAATCGATAGTCATCGTCGTTAATAATATCGTCCGCCAATGAAAAATCATCGTCCGCGTCAATCATCCGGATCGTCGTCGATCAATTCTTTCGAGATGAAGAACCTAATTTCAGAGGATGGAGATATTGAGTTGGTGATAAGATTGGATGAAGAAATGATTAAAGATGAAATTGTTTTGGATATTTGCAAAGAGTTGAAGTCAAATGGAGGTATTTTGATCAATTTAATGCATCATTTCTTTATTGTGCTAATTCTTTGGACAAGGAACAATTTGAAGATCAAAGGACAAAGGGAGAAACAAGATACTGTGATGCACAAAAGCATAACGAATCTGATTTCAGTTCGAAAGAAAGATAGGAAGTTGATTTGCATGGAAAAGTTCAAGCCAAAGGTGAAAATGAAGATGATTAGGAGTAGTTTCAAGGTAAATTTTAGGTAGAGCATGCAAAGGATGCAATTTTGTGGACAACTTCAACATTCAAGTGGACTTGAAATTCTTTTGGCTGGGAGAATGATGGAGGAGCATCTTGACAATGACATGAATCTAGGAAGCAAATATTGAAGGTTGAATAAATTCTTATGTTTCATCATTTTCTTGAGGTCATTTGAGTCATTTTCCATTCATTAAAGTCATTAGGAGTGTTAAATGATCAAAGTTTTGTGTCAAATTTGAAAAGTGTAAAAGTTGTCACAATATTGCATAATTGCAAAAAGGATGTAAACAAGGAAGCTGAAGAGTCATTTGGCTCTTGGGTCATTTAAAAGAAGTTAGAAACTAAAAATTCATGTTGTGATGCCTTTAAAAATTGCTTGTAGACACTTTTGTAAGTGTGGGTGATTGAAATTTTGGAAATAGAATGATAAAGACACTGTTTTTCTGTATTTTCTCCAGAAAGTTGATGTTTACAGTTGGTGTATGGCCTTGTGCGAGAAAGAAGTTGTTCTAAATTGATTTTAAGTGATGGTTTAATCAATCACCTTCCATTTCATTCTTGTTTCATGTAGATTGGTCCATTTTTGAGATAGTTATTGTAATTTTTGTACAAACAGTCAAAACCCTCTGTTAGGGCAAACAATGACTAAGATAATTGTGTTTCTCCTTTAATAACTGATGGAATCCTCTGGTTTTTGGTGAGATTATTCTTCTATGCATGTTATTTCATATTTCAATGGTTTTGGGGAAAAAGTGTAAAGTTAAGGTGTGAAGAATTAAAGTTTAGGACTAATTTATGTGCACAGTCTGCTAAAACAAAGTTTAAAGAGGAACAACACCTAGAGTTTGTATAAACGCTTATGGAAATGGATAACTATTGGATTTCTAATCATATACAAGTCAATTAACAAATGTTTGAAGTATTGGATTAGTGGATTTGTGTCTAGAAATAGGATATTCAATAAGCCTACTTGTGTATGACCTAAATTGGCCTAATTGGCAACGTGGTCAGTCAAATTTGAGCCCGTTTCTTTAAAGAAACCTATGGTGGATTTTAGATATGTTTTGTAGACCCTTAAGGGGTATCCAAAAAATCTAGCTAAAGTTTGTAGAG
Organism: Sequoia sempervirens; assembly: GCA_007258455.2. Lineage (NCBI taxonomy): Eukaryota > Viridiplantae > Streptophyta > Pinopsida > Cupressales > Cupressaceae > Sequoia > Sequoia sempervirens. The sequence goes on from VDFB02066501.1 coordinate 8,036, forward strand.
AAGGTCTGCATTGAAAGTTATCTCTAACAGTATGTCTAAGGAGTGCTACTAGGAATGTAAGGGGTCATTGAAGGATTGGTAATGAGATGACAGGGAAGATTATAATGGTTGTTTGTTTTGTTGAATTTAAGGTTCAAAAATGGTGAAAAGGACAATTGTGGCCATGTTTAGGGCAGAGTAATTGGAAATCCCTAAATTTTCTTTTGTGAAATCATTGTATGAAGAAGTGCTCTTGTAAAATTGAAGGAACAAAAGGGATGGAATCCTTGATTTTGTAAATTGTATTCAAGTGAAAGTGATTTTCTTCCTCTAGCATTGCATCAAAAAGAGGTAAGGCTGCCTATTTCAATTGAACTACCAACACTTAGACTCATTAAAGAACTAGAGATGATGGAGGAAGGTTCAATAGAAATTAGACTTGTTGAGCTTATAGAATTGGAAGAAACAAGAAGGAAAGCAATACAAAACTTGGAGTTACATCAAGCACAAATGGACATTTTTTTTGATAGGAAGGTAGTCCCTAAAGTTATCAATGAAGGAGACATGGTTCTCAAATGGGATGAATTGAAGAGAAGGCCTGAAAATAACACTAAGTTTGATGATATGTGGAGTGGTCCTTTTGTAATCACAAATTGTAAGACACACAATGTTTTCTAGTTGTCTAAGCTGGATCTAGAGAAGAGTTGCATATCCTAGTCAATGGAGTACACCTCAAGCATTACTATTGAGGTGGTGAATGACCTTTTGTACATATTAATATAGTTTATTTATTGATAATAAGTTATTTTGCATAATGTATTAGATGTCTTTCCTTAGAGTGTTGATGCACAATTTGTTTTCCCATTGGGGGACTACAAGTTTTGGTTTGTTTAGGTGTTTAGTTAGCAATTTCTAGGGTTAGAATCTAGTAGCCAAGTATGATTTGAATTTTTTACAAGTCTCCTTGAATATTTTTCCTAATGGATAGACCTAAGAAACCTGCTCCTATGAGTTTTAGCAAGAAAAACACCTGTAGAGGCCGCCAAAAAATGTTGACTCATTTTAGTCTTTAGACTCAAATAAGTATTATAAGAGCAACTTGAAAGTTTTGATATTAATGTTATCTCACATTTATTTTTTGGTTCGAAATCATCAACAAAAAATTATTCTTTAAAGTCATGTTCACTAAAACAAAGGGAAGTTTTTTCTTCAAAGGTCAAATATCCTAATACTGTTAGGGTTTCATTGAAGGTGTTGAAGAAGTCTTTCTCCATCCAATACTTCAATGCTATGTTACTACTCTATTATGTCATGTTGAGATAAAAAAATTTCAAGCTCATGACACATGGAAGGAAAGATAGAACTTGTTGTCCCTATTGAGATCATGTTGCAGGAAAAGGAGGAAGACCTAGCATAGTGCATGGAAAATGGAATAATTTCAGGTGTTATAACAAATAATTCCATGAAATAGGTACCTCCAAGGAGAAAGATCCATGTGGCCAAAATCTATACTTTTCTAGAGGTATGTTCCTTATGTAGAGAGAAAGGAACTTGCTTGTAATGTATTCTTAATCAATGTATCCAAAACCTAGGATATGTGAACATTTCCACTATCTCCATGATGGTTATTAATAAGCCTTGTCAAGTTTTTTATCCTTATCTAAAGGTTCCTTAATATTCTTAAACACTAGACAATGATAAACAATGATTAGGTTCCACATATAGTGTTCACACAAGTTTAGAGATAATAGAGAGAATATGTTGGTCACAAAAAGTTTGAATTTCCTTTTGTTGTCAAGGAGAAATAATACAATGATGTTCTTATGTTACTTGCTCCCTCAAAACAACATGGCAATCTATTATGATAGAGATATTGGAACAAGATAGTGTGAGATGAATGAAACTTAAATAGTTAATGAAAATAATGGAAATGAGGTTGTTTTTGGTATCACAAAAGGGAATGATCAAGCACACCATTATTTGGAAAGAAATAACAAATATTATCTAACAACTCAATATGGAAGAGAGTGCCTATGAGCAACCATGTTCATTGGAAAGGGAAAAACTAAGGGAATATTTGATGAATGGGCTGAGATAAAATAATAATATCAATGGTATATTGGCAGATGAAGTGGGTTTTAGAAAAAAATAAAGTAATTGCATTAATATTCTATCTAATGTAAATAATAAAGGATAGTCAATGATCTATATTCTTTAGGATCTTACATGACAACCATGTATAAAGCACAATTGCATCAAAGGAGACTCATAGAAGAAATAAATAATGGGGTAGGCATTTCATCTATCTAGATTGTAGTGAGATGAAAAAAGGAAAGCTATAATGAAAGGTCAAATAGAATACGTTTGCTATAAGAAGGATAATATCAAGTGATAGTCTTAACACAAAAGACTATGGTCATAAAGGATAGTCATATATGCTATGAAAATAATGTGGAAGACGGAACATGACAATATTTTATGATAGTGGAAAAGGTTTATGACACTCTAAGGATTAAAAGGAAACTCAATTCATCACAAGGGAAGACTCCAGACACTGGAAGAAAATAAAATCGAGTAGGAGCTCAATAGTTAAGACAAGAATGGAGAATGGTTGGTATGTTGGAATAATCGCTAGTGTCTCCATTCAAATTCAGGACATAGACTAACCACCTCCCATGGATCTGTTTATCTCTACCATTTGTATCAGTTGTTAACAAGTTAATCTTTTGCTGCAATGACAAACATGTTCTAAAAAATGGTATTAGATCCATAGTAGTGGGTTTGAATTCCCTTAGGTGATGCTGAGGGGGGATTTTTGGACTAATGGCCAGTGTCTCCCTTCAAATTCGAGACATGGACTAACTGCCTCCCATAGATTCATTTATCTCTAGCATCTGTATTAAACTTTAATAGGTCAATTTTTTGGCGCAATGGAAAAAGTATCCCAACATGGTGTTTGAATTGAGATGGAAATGAAGAGTGGACAAGACAAGTTCATACATAAAAAAATAGAGAAAAGGATCATGGAGAGAAAATTTCAAGAGGTAGGGACTTGTTGAGTTTCCTAAAACATCTAGAGAGTTGGATAAGATAGAGGCTTGCAAGTCAATTGTTGAAATGGCTAAGGCAACATATGATAAAGCATGTTTAATTGACAATTTATGTAAGCATGGAAGAATATACACCAAGACAAATGATTATGAAAAGGCATATCAACATGGGGCATTTCAAAAACTTAGAAATAAAAGCAATTTGTG
>VDFB02066502.1:0-23742 GCA_007258455.2 Sequoia sempervirens
ATTGGAAAGTGAAGAGCAAAAAACGGGGACATTACATCAGCTTAGGCTAGGCTCATCACAGTATCTGGAAGCATCTATAACACAATATCTCTCTACAGCTCCCGCTAAACTCCCATGGATGTGATAACTAACCAAACAATCATGCCGACCGACACCATAGTCATCTTGTAACCATGTACCCATAAGAAAACTTTGTGACATAGAAGTAGCAAACCCTGTTGGATACATATCAGCATGATGTATAACTGACAGTTGTCCCTACAAGTAATCCCCCACAAACAGCTGAGTGGGGCGCTTGCAACCGCTAAACCCATCTTTTGAAGATGGTGAATACCCATCCCACAAAGGATAGTATAATCCCAGAGCCAATCCACACCAATGCATCATCAAGTCCTCCGTGTGTGGATGAAAAGAAAAGTGATGAGCACTCCTCACTGTGTAGTCACGGTAAAATGCTCCAACCTCTGTCAATGGCTCATCACTAACAACACTTGAATCAAGCAACTGATCCCTCTGACTCTGAAAAACAACAAGCTGGCATCCAAAATCAGCTGCATGGGATGAAGTAACAGATTTGCTTCCAAGAGAGGGAAACAAATCTACATGAGAGCCATATTCCCAACCAGATGACACTCTGTGAGTCCCTTGTGAAGATGATGGAGTAACGTCGTGTACTAACACACAGCTCTTGGGAGAATCCACCATAGTCACACAAGAGCTATCAACTATCGAACCTGCATCATTTGTCATCGTACTGACCACAGGAGAACTTGATGCAACTAGTGGTTCTCTATTGCTCTCAACCAAGGTACTCATCCCAGCTGAAACTTTTGTACCTATACCTGTGATAGTTGTAACCACATCCTCACTACAACCCGTGGATATAAGATCCTCATCAACTGCCTCTATATGTAACTGTACTATATCTGCAGCTGGTGGAGATTGTGCCAAACTCAACTCCTCTTTAATCTTCTCAATCTATAATTGTGACTCTTTAAGGGCCAACTGGGCACTCTGCAATGAGTCCATAGTCACCTCAAGCTCATAAGTGAGCTCATCAACCTTCTCCTCCTTTGCCTGCAATGCATCATAACAAATGCAATCCCACTCGAGAAGAAAATCTCTGTCTGCAAGTAGTTGTAGGTAATTTTGTTTCATCATTCCAATCGCTTCTCGAAGTGCATGTATCTCTGCAAGGGAAAAAACACTATCACCGTGCTCATCTGTCAAAGGAGTACTCCAACCATAGGTGGCCAACATCTGACGAGCAACATCAAAATGTTCAACAGTTGTGGCAACCATCCTGGCATTAACCTTCAATTGGCTTGCTAAATGATGATACCCTTGTGATGAAACATTTCCACACAAATCTTCCAATTTGTCATCCGCACTGTGATATGAGGCTGAATCAACGTCACTCACCACATGATAAGTAGCAACGCGTATGCTATCATCTATGCACACCTCAACATCTAGGGTACTGCTGCTATGCACCTCATAGGATGGCTCAACTGGCGAGGTAGAAGCTGCTGATATAACAGTATCTTCACACACTTCCACTTCCAAGGCGACTGCGTGTCCATCCACATCATGATCTTGGGATTCATTGTCATCAAATGAATTTTCTGATTCGTTTTCTAAGGTCTGATTTTTGTTGTGCTGGTCACCAACTAATAAAAACTCATTGTAGAGGTTTCTACATACCTCACTTGTAGAGACCTCTTGTTCTTCCTTCCTTTCGTTTGGTGATGTAGACTTCTTAGAAATGGAAGTCATATACCGTGTAATTCTGTCTAGGTTTGCAGGGTCTGAAATCAATTCATTCATCCTTTTCTGATTTTCATCCAACCTTTTCAAACTTTGTTTAAGCTTCTCCATATTCTTGTCCCACTGCTTCTAGGTACTTGAAGTAACCATGATTAACTAGTTGATTCAATGTCCAATCTACCCAACAAGATGGCAGGTCAATAGCTCTGATACCACTGTGATGAGCCTAGCCTAAGCTGACTCAAAAACTCTTCTCTGTTCTTTTGAAATTTTGTCCAACAGTTTGAAAGCAAATGTTGTACTTGCTGCCTTAACGTTTTTCAATTTGTTTTGCTTGTTTGGAGTGATCTCAATGGTGACAAGTTACAAGCACTTTTAATCATTGAGATCACTCCAAACAAGCAAAACAAATTGAAAAACGTTACGGCAGCAAGTACAACATTCGCTTTCAAACTGTTGGACAAAATTTCAAAAGAACAGAGAAGAGTTTTTGAGTCAGCTTAGGCTAGGCTCATCACAACCAAAGCCTCTTCTTCTTTCTTTTCTATATGTTATGTAATCTGGATTCATAACCCAATACTGACTCCACAGGCTGGCAAGATGCTAGCTTTGATACCACTGTAAAAACCCTTGGCAAATCTGATCTTTATTTTGTGTTTTTATGTTGCTTGGGAATTTTGTCAAACAGTTGTCTTGTAAACTACTTTCAGGTGGTAAATGTTTTCTTCTTTTGTTTTCCCTTTTGATTGATGATAAGATGCATGAAAAGACTCAACCAAATATGCCAAATGACTAATGAAATTAGGATGCAATGCAAAGTAATTTTGTGATTTTTCCAATGATATGATGACTAAAAATTGATGCAAATATGTAGTTACAGCAAAGAGACATTTTGTCAAACAATTTGATGTGCAAAATCCAAACTCCACATTTTATAGAATAGCAAATGAAAGGACTCCAAACTGATTACAATTCTTTGCAAATATCTCCTATAGCTGATTGCCCTCAAAATGAGACGGTCTACAATTTACATTCATATGTCGATGATCATGCAAATAAATGGCAGCGACTTACTCAACACTAATATGCAATGCAATTACAATGATTGTTGTAGATGACAATGATATAATGATAATGAGATGCAAATACAAATGTTGTGACAGCAGCAATACATATGCTTGAAAACTTAGCGATTCAAATGAGAATACTGTTATGACTGCAAATGGAAATGTACAATGAACCTGGATGATCAAATTCCTCCAAATCGAAATATTTTTATGGCATGAAGGCAGCGACGACTCCTTGATGCTATGCGAACTTCCACAGACAAGATCGACTATGAAAGTTGCTTCTAAACTCCAAATCGAACTGTGAAGGTGATGCGCTTGAGTATATGAAATTGACCTCCACAAACAATAGAAATCATCCTTCAGGGTGACTGTAATCAACCTCCAATGATGTGTCCAGCCAAGAAGTCGTCCCACAATGATGAAATCGATTTGCCAAAGACTGATAATAAACTTCCAAAATCGCACTTCTCTTGATGCTCAAAATTTGGTCATAGAGCATTAAATTTTGCCCAAGTAGGAAGACTGAAATATCTCCCTCTCAAATTTCTAGCTAGGGTTGATCTTCCACAACCAAAACCGGTATCCTAGTGTATTCAAACCCTTGGATAATGCAAGCATACAAGCTCTCACCACACAGGTATGAAAATAGAATAACTCAAGACATGATCAAATGGCTTGCATTCAGCGCCTTATAAGGAATTCTCAATCACCTCCAAGAAGCTTCTAGAAAATAATATTATTTTATTCCCAAAGTGACTTTATGATATAATATTTTATTGTAGTCACTTTATTAAATTAATTAAATATAAAGCTATCTTATGATATTATTTTATTGAGATAACTTTACAAATAATTAATTTAACTATTATCCCCTTATTTCTCTTTTTACCCTTTCGGGAATAAATAAAGGTTAAACAATCTCCGGATGGCTACTGAGAAGGTTACATTACAAGAATGGGCCTCACCAAAGCCTCCCAAACCCTATAAGACACCCTCAAATCTTCACATTACTCACAAATTCATTCCAAAAAGAAGGTTGAAGAGGAGTAAAAGAGTGAGAGTGAAGGAGTGGAAGAGTGAGAGTGAAGTGTTGCGAGTGCAAGAAAGTTGAGGAAGAGAAAGAAGAAGAGGAAGAAGCTTAGAAGAGGGATTCTACACCAAGTTAGGAGGATGTTTCAAGCACAAGGTAGGATTCCATGGCTTTTTTTTTTTTTAATTTATTTAATTAGTTTCATATTCTAATTCATATTTTAATTTCATTCATAATTTCATAGACATGGCTGCGAATGCATTAGCAAATAACATATTAAATTTTAATTGTTCAATGTACATTTTTCTTATTGTCATCAAGATTGAAAAATTCAAAATAAAAATCATATTCATAGACATGACTGCAAGCTATCATTTTTTCTTTTTTCTTTTTAAAGTTTAATGTTTTACAAATTTGAAATTAGTAAATTAGTAAATTACTTTTTGTTTATATTTATAATATATATGCCCAAATTTATAATTTTTTATTTTGACTTTTGTCAAACTAGGATTGAACTTTTGTGCATCCTTTGTTTCTGCACTTTATTCGACCTGAAGTAAGAAAAACAAGTGAAATTCTTTGTTGAGAATGATTAAGTACAAAGATTTTTATTTTTGTATCCTCTCTTTCTACACTTCGTGCAATCTAAAGTAAGAAAAAAAAAACAAAATCTGTGTCTTAATCCTTTGCGTTATGCTACGCAACTGCATGCATAGTTTGAATTTTAAATTTTAATTTTAAAATTATAAACTTACAAATTTTATGTTGTTTATTGCAGTGTCACAATGAGTTCTCATCGCATGAGTGAGGATGTGGTTGAGGTTCACTCTCACAGTGAAACTAAATCTGATTATGCACCTAAAGTTGATGAAAATGTAGAAGCAGAGAGGGGTGACCGTGAGACCCAAACCACAAGTTCCATGGCCAGTGCAACTGCAAATATGGCACTCCACAATACTAATAGATTTTGGTAAGTGTCCCGTTGATCCTAGGTCTCCTTTGAAACAATTTGCAACAAGATTACAGAGCATCCTTGGGACATTTGGGGGCGCAAGGTTGTGGAGGTGCCGATTTTGTGGCCTTTAATTTTAGGGCAACTTTACTATAGTTAATGCCCACCACCTTCATATCTGAGGAAAAGGTGTGGAAATATGTGAATTTTTGGCATCATCGACTAACCCGAAATTGAAGGCTGAGATATGTAGGCTACGGGATGTTGGTGGTGAAGACAATGCAGCTGCACCTGTATCTGTTTGTCTCATAGGCCAAGGGGTCATTAGAGCTAGCCACACGGTTCTACTTCTACTTTGCAGAGGCAATTTACACATATTCCATCATCTACTTCAGAGGCCCATGCAATAGAGGCTAGGGGGAAACACAAGTTTACAATTGATGCTCCTAACCCAATAGCTAAATTATTTAGTGTGCAGATGAAGGATGATGCGAATGATGCCATTGGAAAATTCTTCTTTTCCGATGGCATTCCATTCCATGCGGCTCGATCTTCTTATTATAAGGAGGCCATGGCAATGGTAGCAAGGGTAGGACCGTAGGACCATCATATGTGCCACCATGGAGACAAAATTGAGGACCATAATCTTGGATAAGAACTATTCCAAAATAAATGTGTTAATGGAGAAAATGAAGGAATGTTGGGTGGCAAATGGATGTAGTATTGTCATGGATGGGTGGATGGACATTAGGCATCATCCACTCATTAATATCATGGTTACATGTATAGATGGCTCATATTTTTTTTAGTAAGTTGACTATTTAGGACATTGCAAAGATGCCGAATTTCAATTTCAGATCCTCAAGGATGCTTTTGAGGAAGTTGGGCCACAAAATGTGGTCCAAGTAGTGACAAATGTAACCAATGTGTGCAAAGCTGCAGGGAAATTGATTGAGACAACTTACAGACACATTTGGTGGACTCCTTGTTGTGTGCATGCCATGAATAATGCACTCAAGGACATGGGAAAGATTGATTGTTTACAAGAAGTGGTCAATGATGCTAGAGATGTGCAAATGTTTATCTGCAACCACCACAGTTCACATGCACTCTTCAATATCTTCTCTAATGAGTTTTTGAAACTTGTTGAAACTAGATATGCATCCTATTTCATTCTCTTGGAGAGAATGCTTGAGTTGCAAGAGGCATTGCAACTAATGGTTATGACAGTAGAATGGAATTGGTGGCTCGTGTCCAAGACATAGCAAGAGAAGAGAGTGAAGGATGTATTGAAGAGATTTATTTTGGGGTGATGCAAAATATATAGCATTGTTACGAGACTCGGACTCGGCTCGGACTCGGCTAGGGTGACTCGACTCGGCGACTCGGCGACTCGGACTCGGACTCGGCGCAGACTCGGCAAAATGAAAAAAGTTGAAAAAACCTTAGAAAATTAGAGATCTTTAAAGATTTAAAACTTGTTTCAAGCACCCTTTATTGAATACAACACAAATAAAAGCAAATTTGATCACATACACAAATATACAATGATCACATAAGTATAAAGTACACAAATTGTAGTTGCGCTGCTGAAGGAAATAACATACTTTGATATATAAAATTAGTCAAATGTATACAAAACTCATGGAAAATGAAATCCATGACATCAAATGTTCCATACAAATATGAAATATCAAAAGATTCAAAACAATAGCTATAAGTCTATCACTCTATGCCTATGGCACAGTGGAGCCAGCATCCTTCCTACGAAGGCGTCTAAAGGTCCTGGATGATGTTGCAGTTGCAGCCATAGTCTCTGCCTGTGTCTGAGTCCCCATACCACTCTCTCCACCAGTAGCTATGTCTCCTCGTGCTCTAGCCTCCTCCTCAGCCATGGCTACAACCTCAGCCTCTCTCTCTGCCTGGTCCACCCAATCAAGGTCCTCGTCACTAAAGACTGCGTCTGTAGCCTCAGTGATCCACTCAGACTGTGGATCAACCTCCTCTAAACAGATCGGGGTGTTGTCGTGGTCAAAAGCCTTCCTGTATCCGAGCCGAAGGTTGTAATGAACATATACCAGGTCATTCATCCTCTCCACTGTCAATCTATTGCGCTTCTTGGAGTGTATGTGCTCAAACATACTCCAATTGCGCTCACAACCGGATGAACTGCATGGCTGGCTCAATATTCGTATGGCAACATTTTGAAGGTTCGGTGTATCAGAACCAAACATCTCCCACCATCTATCTGAGATGAGAAAAAGAAACAAAATCAATCTCATTTCAAGTTTCAAGTTCAAGTTCAACATTTAATAATAAATTATAATATAAAAAGATGAAAATTATGGCCTTAAATATATTTTTACCTGGCATTAATGTTGTCCTACTATCTTTGCACATTTGACGTGCAAAGAAGTCTCCTCGTGCCTTAGTGAAGGCATCTATCTCGTGCATGAACTGTGTAGTAACAGCGGGCAACATTCTCTCTATCGTCGAGTAGAGCCTACTAAGAATTTCTCTATCTGCACGGAGATCACGGCGGAAGTGGAAGGTCGGATTTAGGAAACATGCGGCTGCATGGATGGGCCTATGGAGTTGGTTTTGCCATCTCCTATCAATGATCTCCCAAATGGGACGATACTTATCATCAACTCCACCATAGACTGATCTAATGGCCTCTTTGGCCCTATCCATGCCCTCATATATGTAGCCCATTGCTGGCTTCTCCCCATCTGCAACTCGTAGGAGAACTAGCAAGGGCTCAATAAACTGCAAAGTGCAAACATGTTTCACAAATAAGTAAGTGTGACTGTCAATGAAAATGAACAAATAAAAGTAAGATATGATTACAAATTAAAACATAATAAAGAATTAAATGTTACCTTCACAATCTCATCTACTGGTGTCCAAAACCCTGCCTCATCAAATATGCAATCAGCCACAGCAATCCCTGCAGTGCTTGTAGAAAAGGATGAGGAAGACCACTCCTCACTAGCAAACATGCGCCTCAAAGGTGCCCTTGACCGAATCAAGGATTGCAACATGATAAAATTTGATGCAAACCGAGTGATGCCAGGACGAGACAACTCCCTCAACCCTGTGTATTGCCTCATAAGGTTAAGCACCCATGCATGATTGTAAACAAATTTGCAAATGTTTCTTGCTGATTCCATACATGTTTTTATCCATGGGAGCTTGCCAAGATCCTCCATCATGAGGTCAATGCAATGGGCGGCACATGGAGTCCAAAATATAGTTGGGTGCCTCTCCATCAATAATCTACCAGCAACAACATAATTTGTTGCATTATCTGTCACCACTTGCACTACATTTTCTTCCCCCACATCGGCTATCACCTCCTCTATAGCCTCACATAGGTATGTGGCATTTTTGAATTGGGTGGAAGCATCAATGGACTTTATGAAGACAGTGTCACCTGAAAAAATAAGCAAAACCAAATTACCAATTATTCAATAAATTAAAAACATAAATCAGCCTTATTAAATTATTAATCACTAAATCAAATTCAAATATCAATGTATTAAGGTAAGTACAATTACCTCCAGAGGAAACTAGAAAGTTCAACAACGTCCTATTTCTCCTATCGGTCCAACCATCAGTCATGATGGTGCAACCAATCCTCCTCCATTGCACACGCTGCTCCTCTAATTGTGCTTTCACATCCACCAACTTTTGAGTCAAAAGTGGGCCCTTTAATTCATCTTCGTTGGGGGCTTTGAACCCTGCCCCACATATGGTTATTGCATCAACCATGTTTTGCCAAAAAGGAGACCTAAAAAATGTCATAAAATGAAAAGATTTAAGTTTTTAACTTTAAATTTGAATTCGATAGTGAGATACATCTAAATTCTAAAACAATAAAATTTAAATATAAATTTTAAAACAATTAAACGAAAAAAGAATTACTTGGCTACATGGAAGGGAATGGTGCAGTAGTACCAAAAGTCTGCAATTGTTTTTTTGCTGCATCATGTGCATCCTTGTTCCAACCCATGCTCTCAAGTGACGGTTGGGAACCAGGAGTAGTGCGTGGTACAAAATATGAGTCCACCCTAGATTTACAAACTCTAGGGCCAATGCTAATACTGCCACTACCACTAGTAGTAGCAACGCCACCAGCACTAGGAGTACGCATAGGAATAGATGGTGCAGAAGCAAAAGCACTAGCACAAGCACTAGCACTAGGACGGTATGGAGGCATGGAAGAAGCACCTCCAACAGCACCAAGTCCCTGTCCAACTCCAACACCCGCCAACTCCTCCCTCTGTCTCTTTCTAACTTCTTTTTGCATTTCAAAATTTTCTAATTGCACCTGCACTTCACGAACAGCCTCAATAGGTGCTAGGGTGCAGCCCACTGCATCATGGATGGGTATGCGTGCAATGTGGTATTTCAATCTATTTATGCCTCCATGATATATTGTTTTGCAGTATTTACATTTTGTTTCTCCTCTTTTCATTCCGGGAAAATTTTCACAATGTTTCCAAGCAGGGTCTTTTCTGACTGGGGTTTGAGACATTGTGAAAATAATAATATGGTTTGATTTGCAAATGAATGTGGCTGCAATAACAAGTAGGGTTTGTAAAATTATTTAAGTTGCAAGTAGGGTTTGTAAAAAAAAATGCAAACTATAAAAATTTAAAAACAATGATTTTACAAATTACAATGAATTATTTGTTAAAAAAACACAAAAAAAACCATTAAAATCAAACTTACCTCTTAGATTTGGCTTGGAATGCAATGCAAACTCCTCCCAATCACTAGCAATGAGCTTTCAATGCACCTCCTTAGCAGTATGAAGCTTCCCAAATGATATATGACCTTGCATTTGTTTTAAACAATTTGCTGGTTGCCCTCTCTTCTCCTCCTATTTTTCTTCACAACTCTCTCTTCTCCTTCTATTTTGCCAAAAGAGTGAAATGAGGTTGCTTTTAGGGTTGGAGAGAACATATAGAACAAAAAAAAAACTATCTTAAACTTTTAACTTTATGTTTTTTAAGTGCCTCTTAAGTTTGCTGCCGCGGCCGGGTCCCAGGCTCGGGACTCGCCCAGACTCGGCGAGTCTGGCGAGTCCGGCGAGTCTGGCTCTTGGCTCGGCGGGTCCGAGTCCCGGGCTCCCCAGACTCGGCCTGACTAGCTCGGCCCAGGACTCGCCGAGTCTGGGCGAGTTTGGGCGAGTCTTGTTACAATGCTATAGAGTACTCCATCACAATCCTGTGGCGTCAACATGATACCACTATACACAATAACTCGGTCAAACCTAGTAGTAGAAAGAAGCAATCTACTAGCCATACCAATCCCTGGATCCCATAGCCAAGTCGAAAGCCCATCATACCCAATACTTGCTGACTTTTGCTGAGCCACTCTAATAACCACTGGAATCCAAATGAGCCAAGTCTCAGGCTCCTATTTTTGGAAGCAACCATTTGAAGAAAGAAAAGTAGGAGACTTGCAAATTTTGGACTCATCACTTGAAGTCGAAAACACATCATACCAGAGTGAATTAGATAAACCCTTATGCAACCCATATTTATGTGCCATCAAATCATTTGTACACGAACTGAAAGAAAAATGGTGAGCACACCTCACCACGCAATCAAGGTAAAACTCACCTACTTGCGTCAATGGAATACCAGTATAGTCACATGGTTTCCATACTTCATTGCCACCAGTAGGAGATGACTCGCAACTTAGATCGTGATGGACAAACCTTGCAACAACTCTATAAACTTTCTCTGCAACCTTGATGGCAAGGTCTTTGTCTGAAAGTAAATGGAGGTAATTTGATTTTATTACCTCTAAAGTGCTTGATGGTCTGCAAGCTTCGGATAGAAGATCCAACCGATACCCTGTTTCACCTTTCCTCAAATTCAGTTGACCATAGGAGGTATTCAAAGAACTTAGTAGTGCTATCAAAGCGAAATAAGGTTTGAGAAACCTCATCTTCGATAACCTTCAGCTGATCCTTCCATTCATGTGACTCATTAGACCAATGATAATAATCAACTGCATAAAATGAATTTTTGATTTGCTTTTAGGAGGGGGAAACATATTAGCATGAAAACCAATTTCTCCACCAGATGATGCCTTGCAATCCTCCTGTAAAGAAGATGGAACAACATTGTGGTCGATCACACAACTCTCAGTAGAATCCACATCTTCATCACAAGACCTGTCAATAGCATTCTCTACATCACCAATGTAGAGACTTGGGCATATTTCACCTGTAGATGATTTTTTTTCAAGGACACCTGCTGTAACATACTGTTCCCTATTATGCTCATCCAGTGCACTCATCCCATTGGTGTCATCTACACCTGTAAATGAAGTGGATGTTTCCACATCTTCAATACACACATTCCCACAATCCGTGGGTGTATGCTCATCATCGATGGCTGCCATAGATAGCTGAATTTCACCTGTGGGTGATGAAGATTGCACCAAGCTCAACTCCATGGTGAGCTCATCAATCCGAGTCTTTGACTCTTGAAGTGCCATTTGAGTGCTCTTCAAAGAGTCCATGGTGACCTCAAGTTTGAAATAAACCGAACCAATTTTTTCAATTTTTTGAATGCAATTACAAACAACATGCACCCGTTAAGGTTAGATGAAAACCCAAACGATGCGGAATGAACTCTAACCAAGAATGTACACAAGGATCCCGAGATGGGCAAGGTGTGAGCATATGGTCAGAGGATCTCAATGTAATGCAAATACTGAATAACTCTAACCAAGGATGCGCCCGATGACGGCGAGCATATGGTTAGGGGATCCCTATCATCTATAATGCTGAAAGAACTCAACGCCAAGAATGTGCTATCCAACCCAAGGTGGGCATGGAGCTACCATAAGGCAAAGATTCTAATGAGCTACAATGCAATACAAAAAGTAAATAGGCGGCAAGCTAGCCTCTTCCACTTACTCAGTGGGTATTACAGAAAACAAGAGAGAGATATTAGAAGTGTTGACAGTACTACTGTTCAGCTTACAAGATAATAGAAAGTGCCTGCAAGAACAAGGATTAGAAGCTCTACAATTTCTGCAGCAGTAAATATGACTCCCTCCAAGCTTAGTATGGCTTCCTACACCAATCCTTCTACAGAAATGCAACTTACTCAAGTCTGATATGACAAGACCAGCAGCTTGAATGACATAACCAGCAACACAAAATTCTTCTAGAATGCTCATAACTCTCTCAACTCTCAACCACATCACATGAGATAAATTGCAAAGTGTCTCTAAGATGATGGCGCCCCATATTGAACCCCGAAACTGACCCAAAAGGCTGTATTCTTTTTAGCACGGAATTCAAGACTAACACAAAAGGTACGGCCCTCTAAGAAGGGCGATTTTCTTCTAAAAAAATCAGCACTCAACCAAAAAATCTGAAACTTGTCTAACTTGGTCGCCCCTAGCATAGAAACTCAATGAAACAATACCCATAACAAGATCATTTTTATTTTCTGATATATGAACAAAACATACTTCCAGCTACAATGAAAATAACAACTCCAGAATATGATATAAAATGCAGCAAACTGAACTACAAAGCATAACCCAAACTACAATGCAAACCTCACTACAAATTCTCTCACAAGCAACTAAATTCTCCACTAGATGCTATCTCTCAAGCATGAAGTCGAGCCAAGGCTAGGAGGCATTCATTCCTCAAAGCAGTCCCAGCACCATTTTAGTAGCATAACAATACTTCAGATATAAGATGCTAAAATGAAGATCCAAGGCTTCCTTATATAATTTTGAAAAGACCCTCCAGAAGCTTTTAGAAGAGAAACCCTAATTTTCAAATTTGAACTGACTCCTTTTCCCTCCAGTTTGGGCGCCCCTTTTTCTCAAGGTTCAATTTTGACTTTATTTAAAATCCTCTCTTCATAAAATGGCGTCCCTTTCTTCAAGTAGTATTTTGAACCTTAAAATATAATAAATCCCCTCAATGAGGCGTCCACCCATGAAGACCACCTTTTAAAACAACTTAAAGTTCAATCACTAGGCTAAGGGGGGGGTCAACAGTAAAATATGACTTTATTAAAATAATTTGAACTTATCTCTCCAAATGTGCCCCTGAGCCGAAAATGAACAAGCCAACTGAACTGACTGAAGAAGAAAGCCAATTGCATTGGAAACCGCATGATCACTGCCAAAAATAGAATTTACTAAAAATAGTAAATTCCAGAAGATGCCCTGAATGCACCGCATGCCACACCGTTGCGAAGCTCTCTGAAAACCCATAAAGAATCCGCAAACTGCACTCCCAACTTTGATCAACTCCAACCACCAAACGGGAAACCCTAATTTTACCTTCCGAGTAGCCTACGGGTCTACGGAATAGGCCAACGGTCAACAAAAGTCATCACGCTTGAGAAGGGGATATTACAAATTTCATGAGTGAGCTCATCAACTTCCTCTTCTTTCCCTTATAATGCATCATAGTAAATCCCATCAAGCATGAGAAGATGATCTTTGTCTGATAGTAGTTGTAGGTAATTAGTTTTCATTACCCCCAACGCATCTCTGAGTGCCTGAAACTCTGCAAGGGAAAGTTCACCATCAAAGTGCTCATGTGTTCCCAAAGTCCTCCAACAACAGTTAGCTATCAACTGCTGAGCGACATCAAAATGTTCTATGGCTGTAACAATCATGTCCTCATTCACCTTCAATTGTCCTGCCAAATGATAGGACCCTTGAGACATATTGTTTCCACACAATTTTTTTGATTTGTAATCAGCACTATGATAGGATGTTGAATCACCATCATTAACTGATTGGAAAACATCACCATCTGTGCCATCAACATTGCACACATCCTCTTCATATGCATTGGTGCTATGAATCTCATAGGATAGCTCTGATGGAGTATTAAAGGCTGCAGTTTTGACAACCTCATTGCACACTTCCTCTTCTAGAATAGATGCATGTACATCCAAAGAATCATCTTGGAACTCCGCCAAACTGCCATCATGAGGTATGCCATCCTTGTCACTTAAAGCCACTGTTGTGCATTCCTCATCTTTTCCCCCAACTGATAGATGAGGCTCCAACAACTCTGGATGCACTTGTCCTTGGTCTTGACACCTATGGCTGGGCTCCCAAGCTTCTTTGCATACAAAGCAAAGTTTCTTTTTCCGGAGATCTTTTTTACCGCTCCCAATACGTTCATCAATAGGTGCTGACCTATGTAGTGTCTCACATTGAAAACCGAACTCGCTGCTTGCTGCAACTCCTTTCCCATGATCACCTATAGGTTTCAGTTCACATTGAAGTAATTCATTCTCCTTATCCATTTGTTTAGGTTTTGCAACCCTCCTTAAATATCCCTATTTCATTTCGGGGTCCTTCATCAGCATATACAAATCCTGTATCAGCTTAAACATAGATTTATCTAGAGCCATCTTTCCTTTGCTTCTAACAACTGCAGGTGTTGATGCAAATAGTTATGAACCTAAATGAGTACTGATTACTCACCAAGCAATATCTTCCCACTGTTACCCTCAGGTTGGCAGGATATATTGAGCTCTAATACCATTGAAGTGTCCCACCCCAGCTAGAACAATTTTCTACGATTTCCCAATGTTTGACATTGCGAGCATTTCGTCAAACAATTGTCATTCTGCTATTAAGAACTTGTTCCTGGTTTGTGTACGATATTTGGAAAGGATTTAATGAAATACATTGAGCATTGAGAACTTCCACCAGTTCTTTAAATTGAATACACCAATTATGAAATGAGGACTAACACTAACATTCAACCTATTCCTTACACCATGAAAACTATCTTATGCAAATTTGGAATAACAGTTTAACCAAAAAATAATGCAAGTCTAATATAATACTCATAGCATATTTATAACATTGCATAAGTATGAATAAGCCAAACTTAGCATAATTGTGCAGGCTAATGCTGACCTGAGACCATAAAATAATATTATTATAGCTGCAGCCTTTTGATTTGTCTTTATCTGCAATATGTATATTCTATAGGTTGGCGAACTTCATAAATGTCCACGATTTCCCTTTATGTTATATTTGGCGGCTTCTATAGATTAATTAGATGACTCTCAAAGTGCTATCGGTTTCATTCAATCTGACCAGCACTGACTTTCCCAGGATTTCTGAATGGTGCGATGAGGAAATGGTGATTATTAAAGTTTCCTATGCTCACAGTACCTCATAAACTATTAGTATAATATCTTTCTATTTGTTTAGTTAATGGTCATCTAGTCGTAGTTAGTTAGTTTCTAATTTCGTCTTCTGTGAACGTTTGTTTCTTTTAGAAACAACGTTTTTGTAATCTATTTATTAAAGCTTTCGTTTCTCGTGTAAATATAACATCGATTATTTGAACATGGTATCAGAGCTGGTTTGAGCTTGTCTCCCTCATGGGAGGGCTCAGGATTTTGGGAGGGCCTGCTGAAGTAGGGTTTCTGAAAATTACGAGCTAAGGTTTGTGGTTCTGTTTTTCAGAAGTTTGTGTTCTTACTTCCAAAATTTTGTGGGCCTGTTAGTCTGTAATTCGTGAGAATCTTTTCATGTGAGATTTCTTTTGGATTTTCTGGCTCTTAGTTATGGTGGATGCTTTTGTTATGATCACAGTTTTTTGAATGATTCTGGGTGAGAGAAAAAGTTGATCCACGAGCTTTATGCAAGTAAAATCGTGGCATTTTTTGATGAAATCGTCTCAGATAAATTGCGATTTGAAGGGTCTTTGTGGGTTTTTAATAATTTTTGTCCCTTATAAAAAAAAACCTGTCTTGTGGGTTTTTAATAATTTTTTGTCCCTTATAAAAAAAATAAATCTGTCTTGTGGGTTTTTAATGACTTTTTTTGATGGGTTTTCATAATTTTGACCCTTAAAAAAATCTATTTGGTTTTCTGATTTTTTGCCTAAAAAAATCATGGGAGGGTTTATAATTTTTTCCTAAAAAAATTTAAGGGTTTGCTCCTGTATGCCCTAATCAGGGTTTTCGCAGTTCGGGAGGGCTCTATGGTTTCTGGAAAGGTTTTACCGTTTTTCCTTAAAAATGATGTTTTGTATGTTGATCCGTGTCTCGGATTTTGTGCCAGCTACCTATTTGGTTTTTTTCGATTTTATCCTCAAAAATCGTTACTGGGTTTTGTAATCACAAAGTTGCATGGGATTTCTTTGTGGGTTTTTTACTGATGCTTTGTAAACTTCAGTTTCAAGGTTTTGTGATTTTTTCCTCAAAAATCTTGGTTTGTTGCAGTCTGTTTTGGTTGCACCTAGAGTTGTTGGGGTGAACATCTGCACATCTGACTTATTGCAGTCTGTTCGGGATTGTCGTGCTCATCTGCAAAAGTTTGGAGGGTTTGTTGATTTTTCCTCAACATCGTGGCAGCTGTTCTCGGTGTGTCTTTGGTTACAGGGAGGGGCAGTTTTGTTACCCAACATCAGGTTGGATGTTTTGTTAGTTTTGGTCATTTCTAGAAGTTTTGCAGTTTCTAGGAGGGTTGGTGGCAGACTCATCTCAAGTGGTAGAGTCAGTGGCAAGCTCTTGTCTTTTGTTGCAGAAGTGTTCTTAGAAGAAGGGGCAGCCTTCTCTATCATTTCTCTGGGTAGTTAGAACGATGACCATTAAGGGAGGGTATTAGTATAATATCTTTCTATTTGTTTAGTTAATGGTCATCTAGTCGTAGTTAGTTAGTTTCTAATTTCATCTTTTATGAATGTTTGTTTCTTTTAGAAACGTCTTTGTAATCTATTTATTGAAGCTTTCGCTTCTTGTGTAAATATAACATCGATTATTTGAACACAAACTGGCCCACATTCTCTTCAAATTCACACGGCTTATTCAAGCTGGCGGCTAGAATAATATTATTGGACGCTTATTGGATTTGTCTTTCCCTCTGTCTGGCAGTGTTGTTTGTCTCTACCTGCAAGATTGCGGCTTCCTGATGTATCTTTTCTTCATATGACAACCTTTGCAAATATCCTCACGGCTTCTTAAAATAGCTCGATTTCCTTGCTTTGTCCATTTGATTTAAAGTAGAATATCTGGCGGTAGTTTGTCTTTTCCCTTAGACTTGTTTGACTTCCTTTGAACATACGATTTGTCTCTTCTGATTTCTTCTAGTGCCCCTTTTTGTCTTATTCATAGAGACCAAGGAATCAATAGTAGAGACTATGGTAGCAATGAAAAGTTACCGTCTTTGACTAATTGCTTATAGCCTTGTCTTCATACTGCGATCTCCTTGTGAGTAGTCGTGCTTTTCAAATCCATGACTCCTTTAAATGCATCACTTCTGTGATATGAGTCTGGGCCCCACAAGCCCTGGTTGAAGGCTTAATTTAATACTAAAACTTGAGTAAATTCTAGTGCATATAATTCCCTTTAGGTTAAGAACTCTGATTCTTTGAATAGAAGATAATTTAATCAGAATATTATTATTGATAAGATTATAACTGATATAAATGCCCTTTATAGCTGCAACCCAAACAAACCCTGAAATTTGTCTTCAATGAAGACACACAAATTTCACAAACGACAATCAATCGTCCACTCCATGAAGCTCTGTGCAAACCTTGATGTGAATTCACCTACGAAAGGGATTGGGTTTTTGTCCAAATCGCAAACCTAAACTTGAGGGTTTCCGTCCTCTTGTTTCAAAAAGCTTAGCTCTCCACAAACTCCAATTTCAAATAAAATAATCTTCACCTCATGAGAAATGAGCCCTCATCCCCTTTTTATAATGTCTTTTAATTTTCCTGCCAAAACCAATCAACACTTTATTATAAAGTGACATTAAAAGTACTTTATAATAACTCCCCAACACCAGTTTATAAAATACTTTAATTTAATAATTTAATATTACGCCATTTAAATGCACCCTTTGCTAGGCAATATTAAACAATTAAATTAATTAAATATATTAATGTTATTTTAGCGAGTTGGAAAATGGGGACATTACAAAACCACATAGACCTTCATGCCACACATAGTTTTCATAACTTTTTGAAAGGCAAAAAACAATGCTTTGAAAACAAAAGAATAGTGATTTTGGAGTGTTTAATCTTTGTTTTTCATCTGTAGTGAGTCAAGGGCTTAGATTCGTTGAGTACTTGCTAGAAAACTCTCTGAGTTAACTCTAGGATAACTCATCATTAAAGTCAATGCCAAAGTCCAAGGTGAAAAAATTAAGAAAAGCCAGTTTTTTTGGGGTAAAAAATGTGATAGGTTCTCTACAAGTTCTTTGGGATCCGTCTAGATCTTCCCCGAGTTCACCTAAGTTCATTACGGATTAACTCAACTCTCCATGGCCATGCCTTACGGAATTCATAGAGGAATCGGGTCAGACCACAAATCTATTTCGAATCAAACTTGGATCTGACTGATCACTAGGCAGATTTGGTAACATAGGGTTAAAGTATTGCTATAGTTTTTTTTATGCTTTTGATCAATATTTCTACCTACATATACTGCCTTGCACAAATGATACAATAAACTAAACCTAACACATTTGATTTACATAGAATAGTCAAAGCTACAAAATTACAATATTTACTATGGTGCTATCATGGTTGGTGTTGCTAGTACTACATTTTAATAGATTGTGAGCACAATGCATTATCTTTGTGGCCTTGGAGATTGGCTTTTGCTACTTGTTGGTTTCCGAAAAACTATCAAAAGTAGAACTATCAATATCATAGATTAGTTTAGAATGCCCTTGTTGGTGGCTCCATATGGTCCTCCATGGAAGTTCCTGAAAGGTTGGAAGTGTTTTCGTGAGATTACCAGTTGGTTGGGGACTGTGGTTGTATATATTCGCAATAAACCAATTCTTCAATTGTATCCATTTGAGTGAAGTGTTTCCCTAAGTTGCCTGTTGGAGTTGTAGTATGCTTGAATTAGGGGCTTGAGTTTGCTATAGCCTTCACTAGACACTTTTGCTTTGCTTTCTTAAAGAACAAGTTTTTGTGCTATCAATAGGCTTCTTTTGCTTCTACAAACACAATGCTTGTTGGAAAAAATCCTTCTCAAGGAGTGTGGGGTGGAAATTGCGACTCCCTATTTGTGGCATGATGATTTAAGGCTCAGGTCAATTGATGGCACATTGATCCTCAGCATCAGGTATGATCTTTGTGACCCCAGAGAGTGGCTCATACTACTTATTGGTTGCAAAAAAATATTAAAAGTAGAACTTTTGCACATTATGGATTCATTTAGATTGGCTCCTTACAACCCTATATGGTACATTACTTTAACAGATCTTGAGCATGAGATATGATTTTTGTGGCCATGTAGATTGGCTTTGGCTACCTGTTGATTGTTGAAAACTATCAAAAGTAGAACTGCTACATACTGTGAATTCATTTAGAATTCTTTTGCTGGCAGCCCCATATACTTCTCCATGGAAGTACCCATAGGGTTGGATTTTTTTTTTGAGATTGTTGGAAATATTGTTGTCATTGATGTCAAAGGAGCATAATCGCCGTCAAAGGAGGAAATCAAGAAGGTGGCCTGACCCATGAGCTATTTTGCTTGAATTTTAACTTATTGCAAATGCTGGCCGACTCAACTTGTTTCATATTGGCGCCCAATTTATGGCATCCATATTTTTGTAAAATCGCCCCTCTTTGAAATGGGTTGACTCCTCTAGGGGGAATAAAAAATAAATAAAAATTATTATTATTTGTGTGTGGCTGACCTCCCTTGAGCAGGCCGACCCTATTTGGTGAAGAGGCATGATTGAGGTATACATAGAAGTTGAAGTTGAGGTTAGATAGCAAGCAATAAATGCAATATCATTCAAAAACAAGAGCAGAGCAGATTTATTACAACAAATTTTTGAAGAAGGGCATATGTGAAAAATGTTGCAAGAATATTTTTGAAGAAGATTCAAATGATCATCATCCATTGAAGAAGCATTATTTAGGAAGGTGAATTATTTGTTCATTAGAGGTTGGTGCTTCTCAATAGAAAAGATTGGTGTCTCTTGCGAAGTTGGTGCTTATTAGCGGGGATTGGTGTCTCTAGTGGGTTGGTGCCTACAAGGATTTGTAAGACTTTTACTTTTGTTGTGGCTGGATTTGGGCAGTAGGTTCAAGCAATCTTTCTTTGTGGTTTTCTCCCAAAAGGGTTTCCATGTAAATCTTGTGTTCTTAATTGTGTGGATCTTGTGTGCTTGCTTTTATTGTGGTTGTTGAATTTGAAATAAGTAGAATTTTATCTTATACTGATTCACCCGCCCCCCGCCCCCCCCCTCTGAGTATAAGTGTGTGCTCTTCAATTGGTATCAGAGCGGGTTCCTTAAAGAATAGTCTAACTGCTAGAAGGTATATCTTGAAAGCACACATGACGAGTCAAGAAGGTTTCTCTTTAAATAGAGCCCCATTGTTCGATGGAACAAACTATGAATTTTGGAGCATGAGGATGCAAACTTATCTAATGGCTCTTGGCTTTGATATTTGGCAATTAGTAGTACATGGTTATGTAGCTCCATCATCTCTTCCAATAGATCCAACTGGAAAGAAGGCGAGCGAAAACAATGCAAAAGCTATGAATGCTATCTTGTGTGGTCTATCAGAATCAGAGTTTGTCAAGGTGATGCATTGTGAATCGGCAAAAGAAATTTGGGACAAACTTAAGAATATCTATGAAGGTAATGACAAAGTGAAGAAGGCTAAGCTCCAACCCATAGAAGACAATTCAAGAGAAAAAATGAAAGACGAAAAAAATATTGCAGCCTATCTCCTTCATGTGGATGAAATCATCAACACCATTTGAGGGCTTGGTGAAAAGGTTGAAGATTCAATGATCGTGTAAAAGGTGCTAATGTCTCTTCACTTGAGATTTGATGCGAAGTTTTCGCCATTGAAGAGATGAAAGATATAGATAAATTAACAATGGATGAATTGCATGGAATCCTCATGGCATATGAAATGAGGACTGAAAAAGAGAAGCTATCTAAGTGAGAAGCAGCCTTAAAAGCTTTGAAGAAGACGAAGAATAAAGAACCTGAATCAAGCTATAGCTCCAGTGATGAATGAGATACAAAGGAAGCTCATTTTGTGAGAAAGCTTAAGAAAGGATCCGACAAATATAAAGGTAAGTTACCCTTTAAATGTTTTAGCTGCTAAGTGTACATATGTAGAAAATGAAAGGAATGATGAAAAAGATCATAACATAAAGAAAGGAAGCAAACATCATACAATACAAAAAGGGCTACAAATAGGGTAAACACGAAAAGAACTTCTATAAGCACAAGAAAAGCCTCTACTCCAAAGGGATTAGTAGTTCATCCAAGGAAAGCGATGAAAGTGTCTCCGATAGTGATAGAGAAGAAACTCTTTTCATGGCAATAGAAACAAAGAGTGATGCATTGGAAAATGGAGACAAAAGAAAAGAATAGATGGATTTAGAACAGGAAGTAATTGTCAAAATGGATGGGGAAGTGGATCTTGAAGAAGAACTCATTTTCACCTTAAGCAAAATCGAGAAGCTTAAAAACAAGGACAAATTTAAAATATCTTTCCCTCCAAGGCATTCTCACATGACTAGGTTCCAAAATTATTTTTTTGGTTATTGCTTTTTCTGTAATCAATTTGTTCATAAAGCAACGAATTGTAGGGTATGCGCAAGAAATAATTTTGGGTTCTTGAATAGAAACTACAATTCATTTGCTCCTTTGTTGGATTAAAATGTCATATGTTATAAGTGCAACAACTTTGGTCATATAGTATGATTTTGTAGAAGTGGTTTTATGGAATCCCCTAAACAGGACAAGAAGGTGTGATACCCTTCGCGAGCAAAAGGAAGAATCTACAAAAGTTTCGAAAAGGAAGATAGAGCATGAAAAACAAAAGGAGAAATCTATGTTTATGCAAACAACTTTCCATGCCCAAAATGAAGGAAATCAATGGTACTTTGAAGAAACTTTTGCTTCTGTTGCAAGATAGAAGCCATTAGAATGTTTTTGGCATTTGCATCTTTCAAGATCTTTAAAGTCTATCAAATGGATGTTAAGTAAGCCTTTCTTTATGGCAATTTAGAGGAAGAAGCATACATTGAACAGCCAAAAGTTATTATATTATCAAAAAATAAGGATTATGTGTGCAAGTTGAAGAAATCACTTTATGGGCTAAAGCAAGCCCCCAAAGGTTGGTATTCAAAACTTGACAAATATCTACAACAAGGAGGCTTCAAAGAGTAGTTGCTGATAGTAATCTCTACATCAAGATTATAGGTGATGCTCAGTTGATTGTTGTGGTTTATGTGAATGACATCATTTTTGCAGGCAATAGTAACAAAATGTGCAAAGAGTTTGCAAACGACATGCAAAAATAATTTTAGATGTTTATGCTCGGTGAGTTGTCATTCTTTCTTGGTTTACAAATATCTCAATCTGACAAAAGCATATTTATCTCACAAACAAAGTACATCAAGGAGATGTTGAAGAAATTTAGAATGGAAGATTGTGCATCAATTAGTACACCCATGGTCATAGGGTGTAAATTAAGCAAAGATAATAAAATCTCCTGAAGCAAATCAAACACTTTATAGGTCAATGATTGGTAGCCTACTCTATGTGATAGCATCAAGGCCAGACATTATGCAAGTAGTAGGCATGGTAGCACGTCTTCAAGCTGCACCAAAAGAAACTCATGTGCAAGTAGTCAAGAGAATATTTAGAATATAAAGGGCACTTTGGACTTTGGTTTATGGTATCTGAGAGGTGAAGATTTCACTCTAGCAATATATATAGATGCGGATTGAGTAGGTAGTATAGATGATAGAAAGAGTACGAGTGGAGGAGCATTCTTTCTTGGAAACAATTTAGTGTCTTGGTTAAGCAAGAAACAACCTTCAATTTCTTTATCCACAACAGAGGCTGAATATATAGCAATAGTATCATGTTGCACACAAGTTCTTTGGATGAAGCAGACATTGGAGGACATGAGGGTAGAATATGATCATCCGATTTCAATACTTTGTGACAACAAGAGTGCAATCAATATTTCAAAGAATTCGATTATGGACTCTAAGACAAAGCATATTCCTATCATGTATCATTTCTTAATAGTCACAAAGTCATTTCTTAAAGAGACTATTGAGTATCTTAGGTAGAAATTGGGAGTGCTATCACTCTCATTTAGTCATTAATTTATCAAGGAGAATCGCAAATTTAGGGGAAGCTAATCACTGCATCATCTTTCAACTCTGTGAAGTCTTTTCCATTGATGTCAAAGGGGGAGAGTTACAGAAAGGGGGAGAACTATGATTATTTCTTTGCAGGGTTGCCATCAATGACAAAGGGGGAGATTATTGGAAACATTGTTTTCATTGAATGTCAAAGGAGCATAATCACTATCAGAGAAGTAAATCAAGGTGGTGGGCCAACCCATGAGTTATTTTGCTTGTATTATAACTTACTGCAAATGCTGGCTGACTCAACTTGTCTCATATTGGCGCCTAATTTATGGCGCCCATACTTTTGTATAATCACCCCTCTTTGAAATGGGCCGACCCCTCTTGGGGGAATTAAAAATAAATAAAAATTATTATTATTTGTATGTAGTCGACCTCCCTTGAGAAGTTCGACCCTATTTGGCGAAGAGGCATGATTGGGGTATAAATAGAAGTTGAAGTGGAGGTTAGAGAGCAAGCAATAAATGCAATATCATACAAAAACAAGAGCAAAGCAGATTTATTACAACAAATTTTTGAAGAAGGGCATTGTTGATGTGGTTTTTGTGACCATACCAAACAGCAGAACAAAATAGTTTTGGGGCTACTCCGTTCTCTCTTGATCAAAGTATTCCATGCGCTAAGATTGCGAGAAAGTTCGCATGTTCAACTCCAAGGTTCCTTAAGTGCGAATAGACCCAGGTTGGTTGATGTGTATTGCTGTGTTCGTACGAGGGGACTTAC
>VDFB02066504.1:0-50063 GCA_007258455.2 Sequoia sempervirens
GGCATACATTGATGAGAAAGATGTAGATTGAAGTGGTTGGGTTCAATGAACTCAAGACACTGTACGCAGAAGATCCTGATTTCGCAAAGGCTTGGAAAGCTTGCAAGGAACCTATTACAATGGACAAGACAAGGTAGCTAGATTTCATAATCAGGGATAGCATGTTATTTAAGGGGAAGTCGAATTATTATCGAGAGAGGGAGGAGTTCCATGAGGGAAAACCTGATAAAGGAGAAGCATAGTGGAGGAATGGCAGGACATTTTGGTCGGGATAAGACCATTGCCATTATCAGTGAGCATTATTATTGGCCTCAGTTATCGCAAGATGTGAAGAAGTTTGTGCAAAGTTGTAGGGTGTGTCAGATGGCTAAAGGAGTGAGCCAAAATATAGGCTTGTATCAGCCCTTAACTATACCAGAGAGGCCTTGGGAGGATATAAGTATGGACTTTGTTCTTGGTTTGCAAGGACACAAAGAGGGAATGATTCAATATTTGTGGTAGCTGATGGTTTTTGAAGATGACACATTTCATTCCATGTTGGAAGACCCATGATGCAGTTCACATTGCTGACTTGTTCTTCAAAGAGGTGGTGAGGCTACATGGTCTTCCAAAGAGTATTGTTTCAGATCGTGACACCAAATTTGTGGGGTACTTTTGGAGGACCTTGTGGAAGAAGCTGAAGATAGAGTTGAAGTTCAGTTCTACACACCATCCACAAAAGATGGGCAGACAGAGGTTGTTAACAGGAGTCTGGGTAACCTACTGAGATGTTTGGTAGGAGATAAACCCAAGAGATGGGACTTGATCTTACCCTAGGCAGGGTTTCTTACAACAATTTTGTCAACAGAAGCACTGGTAGATCACCGTTCCAGATTGTGTATGGAGGTAGCCCCAGAATAGCTCCAGAATTGAGGAAGATGGACCAGAGAAGAAAATAAGTGCTGAAGCCGAAGATTTTGTAGAACAGATCAAGGATATACATGAGAAGGTAAGAGAACATATTAACAAGATGAATATGCAGTATAAGGCTAAGGTAGATCAGAAAGGAGGTATAAGGAGTTTCAGATTGGTGATGAAGTGATGGTCCACTTGAGGAAAGAAAGGTTTCTAGTGGAAACATATAACAAATTGAAGATGAAGAAGTTCGGTCCATGTAAGATTTTGCAGAAGCATGATTCAGGGAACGCATATGAGGTAGAGTTGCCTGATGGAATCAACATTTCCCCTATGTTCAACATTTCAGATTTGACAGAGTATCATAAAGGTGGCGCAGAGGAAGTACCAATGATGGAACAGTGTAGGATTCCAGCACCTACTTCAAAAAAGGAGGATATTGAAGCAATCTTGGATAGTCGTGTGGGAAGGAGTACTAGAAACAGGCAGTATGAAGAATATCTGGTGAAATGGAGAGGAAGGCCTGTTGAAGATTCATCCTGACTATCTAAGGCAATGGTTGACCGGTTGGGTTTTCCTCAACCATCTGAGACGTGATGGGGTCACTTCTCAAATTACCCTGGGTGTCTGATGCAGGAGCATCCAGTGGTGTAAGGGAATCTTGCATCACCCAAAAATAGTTAAATTTCAAGTTTCTTAGTTTTTAGATGTTTTTATATTTTTGGATACCCTTTTCGTCATAATGAAATTCCCAATTTACAGTTTTTTATTTCAGTTCCTGGGTTGAAAGATATTGCAGTTTTAGTTTCCCAGATTTACACCTGAAAATCTTCCGAGTGGGATTTGAGGCACTTAGAGCTTCCGGAATGGCCCCAAAACTTTCTGAAATTAGCGTAGCAAATTTCAAGTGCGTTCTTGACTTCGAGACCTTTCCAACGGTTCGAACGGTTCGCAAATCAGAGTCCTGGATCAAAAGTTATGACCCCGTGAAGTTGGCGCACTTTCTAGAAGATACCATTGCAAATGCTCTTTTGAAATTTGAACTTCATGTTGTAAATTTTCGGCGCCAAACCGCCTAAACTCAAATTAAATGTTGTTTTGGCTCCAAACAAATGAGGAGCTCTATTTATGGGCGGGTTTTCTAATTTTTGGGTAACTTTTTGGGGACAAGCTCGCATATTGCGAAAGGGTTATTCTATAGCTTCCTGTAGCTTCCATGTGTTGTAGAACTTGGGGATTTGAGATCCTCTGCATGTAAGAAGTTCCATTTTCTGAATAATAAAATTATTCTCTAGTTTGTGGGTTATTTTCTGTGTCTCGGGTTTGCGCCCTCATCAAATGGTGTCAGAAAACTTTCATTGGGGTAAATCCATTCAGGTATGTTCTTGCGTTTCAGAATCCTTTCTTTTCTTAGCGTAATTAATTAGTTGCAACCTTAAATAAATGTAACCCTTGACGATAGTGCGTTGTAATAATTGTTTTAGTTGGTCTCCTCTAAAAGCATTATGAAATTGGCAAATATGAATACTATTTATGATAATATAGTGATTAGGAATATTAATAACGGTCAAGCTATGTGCCACAGAAGATGGACAAGTCAAGAGAGGTGATATTGCTGCCACAGAAGTAAGGTGATAGCCTTAGCAAGGGATAAACAATAATAAAGAGCGTAGGTTTAATGACTGATTTATTACTTAATATTACCACATAGTAGATGCAGTGCACCATTTTCTTGTGGTAACAGAAAATACTAGCAGACTAACATATCAATCAATCCATAGTTTATGTTGAGGTGTTTCTTCTGACAAGTAAAGATCGTTATCTGTAGTTAGCAAGAAAAAAATTATATTCGGCAAATAAAATTGTGCCCATCATCAATAATCAATATTGGACTGAGTTCTCATTTCTTTTTTCTGTAAGTATAAATTCCACAAACTGTGTAGCATAACATCTTATAGATACGGTATGCACTTGGTGTTTTTTTTGTTTTTCTCTTGGGACTTTTGCTGGTGTATTGATATCCGTAATAGTTGAGCCAATAGTCGTAGGGAAATGGTTGCCATTGTACTATTCTCCAAATTAAAAACCTTCAACTTTGTATAGAAGATTTACATATTCACCATGCTATTTATAAAGTTAAGATCACCTATACCATTTCATTCATAAAAACAATTTATTTTTATTCTGGTTGTTCACATTATTGCTGGTCAATAGTTTGCATTCAATAAGCACCTAAAAGTTCATGTTTTTTTTTTTTACTTGAATAATATGTAAAACTAGCAATTGTTTTGAAATTCACTGCTTTTGATATTAAGTTTTGCAAGGAATGCTAAGTAATAATAATAACCACATTAACATCATTAGCAAGACACAATACTAGTTTCAAGGTCGAAGGAATCTGATAATATAATCCAAAAACACAGTCTGTAGTTATAAGAAAATGATAATATACAACAGCCTGGAGTATGAACAGTGAGCCTTTTTAACTCATGCTAAAATAAAGAGGATTATAATAATAACAATCTGATGTGCAACTGTAATTTTTAAAGCAAAAAGAAATAATGAATAAAACATCTTATTTTTGAATCTAATGTAAGGAAAGCTGCGTTGGAAAGTTTCATTTAGGGGTGCTTACTAATCCCTTCCATTTTAGCTTTAAGGGAGTTCCACGTAATTTTCATGTTTTAAGTATTCCTTATTATGGAAAAAAGGTTATATTCCCCCCCCTTAAGAAAAGGTCATATTAAATAAAATTGAATGTGTGTTTAAAGATGAAAGTTTAGATGAGTAAGGAAGAAAGAATTTCCTTTTATTTATTTTAGGTCTCTCGTCAAGTAATATTCAATAAATATATGTGAAATAATATATGTAGTGGTATAGAGTAGTTATCATTATTATGATTTTAAATTATTTATTAAATTAAACAAAATGTATAGGTATATAGAGGTTATTTATCTTTTTCATACATATATATATAAATATAAAAGGATAAATAAATAATAGTTAATAAAATAAATAAGATAATAGAAGTGTATCATAAATGTTTTTATATGTATAAAAAAATATATATGGAGAAAACGTTGGTACCAATAATCATCTTATTAGTAAAATTAATGGCATCGGTAATAAACTTAGTAGTGAAGAT
Source organism: Sequoia sempervirens (assembly GCA_007258455.2). Classification (NCBI taxonomy): domain Eukaryota; kingdom Viridiplantae; phylum Streptophyta; class Pinopsida; order Cupressales; family Cupressaceae; genus Sequoia; species Sequoia sempervirens. The sequence goes on from VDFB02066504.1 coordinate 4,040, forward strand.
AATGGTAATATAAAGAATACTATTAATGCAATTCTCAAGTAGTATCTTGATTCTTGAACCTACCCCATGTTTGATCCGAGATTTGCACAATTGGCTCCGTGCACCCAGATTCATTCTCTTCCCTCACCCCACTCTAGAGCGATGTGTCGATGGTAAAGTTGTATGAGCAATTTCACTCAACACGTATAGTGTGTTACCTTGCACCTATGAGGTTAACAATTGTTAGCCTTTTGTAGCTTTGTTCAAACAAATGTGACGACTGTGGTTTTGTCCTTCTAGCAAAAATTATGGGCATGATACACATCCTTAAACTAAATTTTACCCTTGAGTAGTAAGGCGATCTCGAAATGGAGTGAAATATATATCTTAATCATATCTCTCACTCCAATCATTTAGATTATAATTAGCTTATTTAGTGTATAAAAAAAAAATGTTGCGATTTTCTAGTAAAAAAATTTTAGGCATTACACTTGGTATCAGAGCCCTAGGTTGCAACACTGGGTACTTTGGGAATAAGATGGGTGTTAGGTATTGTGTATATCAGCAACATGTGGAACTCCTCTCAACAGTTAAGACTTCAAATTTGAGAGGTAAATTAGTAACTTTTGTGAGTTTAACTTATATTGAAACTTCAAAGATTTAATCTTAGGGGATGATTAACTTGTAATGACCAAGTAAAAGAAATAAAATCTCATGAAAACCAAAATAGCAAGAGCTTCATATTCAAATAGGCGATGGGAGTGTCGATCAAAGATGATAGTTCAATTAATGAGAATAATTAGGGAAAAAATCCATAACCATTCTACACTCCCCATCTCAATCTTTGGGAAAAAGAAAGTGATGATGTTCAAAATGTTTAATAGGAGCCTAATGAGCTAGAAGAATAATGTAAATTATCTTAATATTTATGATTGCATAGCCCTAAATTCTCGCCACCATTGTGACTTAGTCCTTAGAAGGAAATTGATGAAACTTCTAAGAAACTAGGTGTATTGCAATTATCATGGATAATGAAGCATAAGCTAAAGTAATTAGATAAATTATTATTGATTGTATAGTTTGACTTTGGAAAAATAAATAAATAAATCATTCCCATCATGCTAGAAATAGAGTGAATGGTTCAAAGATTATTTAAAGATTCCTCCTAGTGAACCCTATGCAAAGTTTAAATTGAGATTCATAGTTGATTTTTATTAAAAATATGAGGATGGGGTTAATGTCTAAATTAGAGGCAATGTGATTAAAGAATATTAGCTCAAACCAATATGGTTGTATTAGAAATTCCTAAATATTCTTGAGTAATCTTAAGATGAAGAATTGATTTAACCATAAATATGCCTAGCATGTCTCCCCAAACCCTAGTTATAGAGTAAGCTTTTTTGTGAGCATCTTTTATGAATACACTATATGTTCAACAAAGAGAACCACACTAGAAACCTCATAACTATTATCATGTTTACATTTCAAACACATCTCGTGTTGAATGGAGAGTGGATAAAGAGAGAATTAAGAATGTAACTTGGAAGTACATGATCCTTGGATCTACGTGACGATATTTAAGTGTAATTTAAGGTTGTGTCAAAACAAATCTTATGCCCATGCCTCAGACATCAGTGACACATAAGCCTCTTAAAACTCATTTAAATCATGATTAAATATAAGAATTAGACCCATTAATGAATGTTTGAGATTCTAAGGTAAGTTAGCTTAAATGGTTGGTAGATAAAATTGCATGATTAAGAACATCAAACTAATGTTTGAAATCTTGCAATGCATAGTAAACCCTATAAAAAAAGGGGGGGGTCAAAACTAGATGTTACCTAGAATTGAAGGGTGAAACTTAAAAAGTTAATTAAGCACTTTTGCAACTAAAGGGTGACCTAGTAAACATAATGTAATGATAACAACTACCAAGCTCTTATGTCCAATTGTCTAAAGATTAAATAGTAAATGAAACAACGTGATTTCTATGATTCAAGTCAAAGGTAATGGCATAGAAGGATACAATTAAGATAAGATTGTTAAAGATCAACATATATGATGTTTAAATCACCCTAACTAAACATAAGAAGAGTTGTAAAGAGATCTTTTGAAAATGAGAATTTGGAGTTAAAACGTTATCTAGAACTCATGCTATTACTACTCCCTTATAAATGAGTTGAGAACTAAAGAATTGTTGCCCAAATAAGAAAAGATGCATGTCATATATATAGGAAGTAATAACACACTTAATTACGTGTTGACCTTGAAGGTTGTGTGCATGTTATAAGGATTGAATAACTAATTGTATGAATTTATAAATTAAGTAATGAATTATGTGTGGCTCACGGTGTATTATGAGAGGAGGAAGTTAAAATATATAGATAGGAGACTAAAGTAGACTTGTAAAAAATTCCAACTAATGTCGTGTATTTTATACCATTGACTATATTTATTCTTTGATGGAAGAACATTTACACCCAAATGTAAAGGAGAAAACTTCAATGTAGGTAAAACTTTTAAGACTTTTACTCATTGTGCATCTTATGAGGTTAGAAGGACTATGATTGAGAAAATGATCCAATTATGATAATATGATTGAATGGTTCAACCTTAGATAGAAAAATGTAAGATTTATGAAAATATATTAAGAAGTTGAGAGAATCACTATTTTATGATTTATCATGTGTTTTATGCATTGAGTGTGCCTTCTTTTCTCATATTGTAATGTTTCAAATGAAAATGGTTGACTATACCCCTTATTAAGTAGGAAGTTTTTTTTAGCATGTTGAGAAAATATCATGGAATTACCCATATTGATATGTTGGTGAACATAACAAATATAGTTGAATAAAAGGGGAAGAGTGGTATGGATATATATAGCAAAACAATTTTGATCATAAATGTGTTGTTAATAAGATAGGAAGTGTGGTGTACCATGTATTGCTAATTGTAGGAAAATTGAGTATTACCTAAATTACAATTGTGAATTATATGGAAATTTATTTTACAAGAATGCAACGGATAGATGTTAACAAAGTGAACATTGTGTAAAGAAAATAAAGTGTGTATGGATGTATCAACATTTGTGTTAATAATGTGACGAACCATGCATTGTTAAGTTCTAGGAAATGGGGTGATATACCTAAGCTATAGTTGCATATCTTCTAGTGATTTCTTGTACTTATGCAAAGTGAGCAGATAGTTCCAAAATTGAAACAAAAAGTGAATATTGTTTATACAAAATAGAATATGTGTAAGTGCAATGCTCTTGTTCTATGGTGAATTCTATAAAGTGTGTTGTGTTAGGTCATGTAAAGTGAAATCAGTAAATTTATTGTGCCCCAAGTACATGATACAGGGTATCTGACTTGGGATAAGGGTGAGGGAGGTCAAGTATGATCCCTTATGAGTACCCTTTGTGATGGACCTTATGTAAGCTAGCTAGTTGTGTGTTTATGTAAACATGTTAAATGTGCGGATGTGTATTTATTAAATGAAATGTGATGTATTCCCTTATTTTAGTCTTATTTGTATGGTAAATGTGTACCCCTAGTGTTTGGTTCCCCCCTTATGGGAGTGTGATGGCAGCTAGTGTAAATAGGGGTTGAGAGGCACATGTTCTCCCATCGGGAAATTACAATCTCAAGGCGTTGTCCCTAATCCTGACAAAGGATCTATGTCGAGTCATTGTAATCCTCCCATGGATGTTGACCGTAGCCTACTCCCCCACATATGAGAGCCACACTTGTTGGTTCATAGTGCAAACCTATTCCTTGATGTTATAACCCATGGGTAAAGGATGGAATTTTATGGACCACCAGTTACTTATAATTATGTGGTCGAGGACCACTAGTGATTTATATTTATGTGGTTGGGGACCACCAGTGATTCATATTTATGTGGTCAGGGACCACCGGTTACTTATATTTATGTGGTCAGGGACCACCAATGATGCAGATTTATGTGGTCAAGGACCACCAGTTAATGCATGTTATTATAATTATGTGGTTAGAGAACCACCATTCCCCTCCTCCCCTTAGGTGGCTTTATCAAAGTCACATGGTGCTCGTAATGTGAAAGTTTTATTATTGAGATGTGAATTATTGGTAATTTCTTAATTGATGTTTTATTTTATTATATGCCAACAATGTTAAATTTTACATTTTTGTTATTGGAGGCTATTTAGCCATTTGAAATTTTTCGTAGTCCATTGCCTCAAGGACTTATTTAATTTATAATTTTGAATTAAGATTGGAATGTTGAAATGCAACTGCAATTGATTTTTATTTGGTGTCCCTCTTGAACTTATATTTATTATATTGTTTATTGAAACATTGGATTATGAATTTTATGTTGTCTGATTTGAGGCTTCTTATCGTTTGCTACCTGCTGGAAAGTTTGGTGTAATGTGACATCGGTAAAAACTGCCATATCCCGGGGGGTTCCTTGGCAGGTCGTATAGGGGAGTAGATGCAATGGGGAATTATGAGTTATTTGAAAAGGGGTTGCAAATGGGACCGGTATGGGACGATCACTAATCCATTCTTCCCCTAGTTCTATGATTATTCTTTTTGTACCTTCCTCTTGGAGGCTAACCCCGTTACACAAACAAGGGAAGGTGCCTAGGAGATGTATGGTAAGGTCCTTAGAGAAGGGCCTTGAGACCATATTTCCTAATGGCTATGGTATCCAAGAATCTCCATCCTTGTAAACCCCATTGAGCCTTGTGATGTGAATTATATGTACTTGTCATGATAAATGGGTAAATTTGTAAATAAGTGACATGTGGAAATACTTCATTGCTATGCGAGAAAGAAAGTGACAGATAAAATTAAGACTACTATTTTTGAGACATGAATTGATATTAGAACAAAAATATTTTTCTAACATCACGAGTGATGTTTATAATGCAAAAGAGAACCTTGAAGGGTATCCAAGGATGTTAATGAGTTGGATATATCTTAACTACAATATGACTACTAACATTCATTATACTGTGACTATACTAGATAAATGTTCTATGATGGAAAATTTTGTTATGAGCATTTAGATGTTTGATTAAGAAAAAAGGAATTATTTAATGTGTGTTTAATGTTTTAAATTTAATAGCTTTATATGCATTTCTATATTGAGATTACTTTTCCTAACCTTAACGACTTCCAGGAGGAAGTCTAAGCTAAGGGGAGGGGGATGTAAGACCCTACCTCAAATGTGTAATGCCCCACCTTGCACGTGATTAGTAAAGGCCTAATATGTTTTATGTGATCCTAAATAGATGGTAAGATGTATTATGGATGACAAATAGTGTGATTATTTGATAATATTCTTGCTTATGCTACCGTGAATGTAAGACCCTGTTTCATATCCCCCATTTTATTTCAATCGAACAAGTAGTTAGATGTTAATTATGATGAAATTAATGATAAAACTCTTTCTAGAATTTATGGGCATTAACCTTGATTTAATTATGATATATGCACATGTGAATTGTTGGATATAACTTGAAAGTGCCAGGATATTTGGCATATTAAATTTTGGTAAATGGTTCATCGTTAATGTTATAGGAGTTTAAAATGAATTACTAAGGTGGTAAACAAAATGATGGAGTGACTATTTCATTGACTATATTCTTGTATTGGAGTAAGTGTGTATTTCCTTTGATTATAATGAAAATTGAACCATTAGGTTCATTTGATGTATTAATGAGTAAATATTTCATGAGTGAAAATTATGTGAATTGGATTAGTTAATAATATGAAGAGATATATGATCTAATCATGTTGACTTTGGTAATGTGCAGGAATCAAATATGCAAATAGGAGGATAGATAAATGTTGGAATCAAATCAAATACATCTTTGGGAAGTTCTAAGTGTAGCCCTATTTGACGTAGAAGGGTTTGAGGTTTTATTATTGGTTGGGTGATTGAGTAGAATCTAAATTGTAAGACATGTGATGTGAGTTTGGTTGGGGTTGGAACCCTTGGTTAGGATCAAAATTCGTATGGATTCTTGTGTAGGTTTTAAAAAGGGATTATTGAATCAATTTCCTTGGTTTTTGAACAAGAATAGACCCCTAGGACCTATACCTATGGGTTTGGAACCTTTTTGACATGTGAACTTGTCCTTGGAGTGTGAAAAGACCCCTCAAAAGTCCACATTCATGAATGTGACGAATTCAAAAAGTGTTGGGGCTTGGGAAGAGTGACTTGTCACTCTCAACCTCCCACTCCCCAAAAGTTCTTGGAATTGGCACAAGACTCACACATGTGTGAGCACTTGTGGGAAAGAGTGTAGGTTTGGAGGATTCCTATATACCTCAAGAAGATGGAAGATTTGGGCATTGCCCACTTCTCCTCTTGGAGAACTTGAGTGAAGATGGTAGAAAGTAAGAGAAAAGGAGAGGAGTCCATCTCTTGGGCAAGAGGGTGATGAAGATGGCTTGGCTTGGAGAGGAAAGATGGATACAAGTTTTTCAGTTTCATCTAAAAAAAAAAGATAAGTTCTTTCTTTCCCATTTGCCCTTGTTTTTTTTTTGGTTGTAAAGAGGACCCACTGTATGGATTATGTTTGGAAACAAAAATTAAAGAGCCAAGATGAATGTAAATTGTGCTATGTTAGTCTTATCCCTTTTGTAAAAATAAGAAAAGACTCCATTGATCATTGTGGAGAAAAAAATAATTCTTGCTCGGGGGTATGGCTAGAGCCCACAAGGCTCCATGATGCCATTACGGTAGGGTGGAGAGCAAGCTCTAAACAGTTGTGTGCCCATTGTATTTCTTAAAACTAGTTTGTAATATGGAAAGCTAGTGTTCTATTCTAGCTTGAAAGAAAATGAAAAAAAAAACAAAAAGAAGAGCAAGTCATTCTTCAGTTGCGTACTAATCATTGTAGTACTAAATATCATTTTCTGTAACATTGAAAGCTTAGAAATCACATTTGTGCCTTGTTGCAAAGATCATGAGTATTCTATGGGATTGTAGAAAAGGCTGTGTTAAGCATATATGTGGTGATAATAGTAAGATTTTGTAGTAGTAAGGAGGATTATTCTGTTACTTCAAAGCGGTTGTGATTGTTTTCTGTTGTGTTAGAGTTCATTTTAAAAGAAAAGATGAAGTACTGGTATATGTCTTGCAACGAAAATAGATTATGGACTCGAATATGTATTGTTAGACTACATCTATACTTGTTTATTTGAAGGAGTATAAGCTAAACATCTCGAGTCTGTACTTGTTTATTTGAAAAATAAATCTGATTGCAATCTAAAAGTTTACGTTGAAATTGTATATGATATGTTATTTGTATGCCTCCATTTGGGGGACTGGTAGTCCAAGTTGTGGGAGGAAGTGTGGTCACCAAACACCATAATGGAAAGAAGATGTATCTTGGAGATCTCACGCAAACAATCCTATTCTCGAAAAATATGAAGATAATTATTAGCATCCCATCTAGTGGTCGATTTTGTATATCTTGTGTCTAGAGGGACCAACCCTCCAATGAATTTGCAATAAATCTTGTAGTCAAGTCAGGGGCATTGCACCATTATTAGTTGGAAGAGAAGTAACATTGCTTGAGTGTATGGGTGAGGAAAGCATGTGCCACCCTTGCCTTACACAATAGACTTGGCCGCTCTACGTCCTTCTAACCCTTATGGAACGGAATGAGTGGGCATTTATTTGGTTAGACCTTTATGCACATCTAATGACTGCATTAATCAAACCACCGTCCAAGCAGCTATCATATCAGCAAACAAAACATTCAGCCTCTAAAGTTATATCCATCTCTGCAAATCTTTAAATGTGAACTGTCACTTATACATAGATGAAAGACTTCAGGTACGGGTATCCAATGCCATAAATAGGTGATAGACTCTTACCAGATATCAGCCCAAGGTAGTTGTGAAATGATGTATTCCTAACCATAGAAGACACATTGGTATCTTTCAACCACGATAAAGGACAGGGTAAAGTTGACTAGTTTTAGTTTGTGATAATCTCAGTGTTGGTTGTGTGCTAGATGCATTCTCTGCCACTATCCTTCAATTAAATAATATGTCACTTCATCTTGTTCAAAATTACATTTTATTATGGGGGTTTGGGTAGGTGTTGTGCCTTAGTACTGAAGGTCAATGGTGTCAGAAAGCTTTCATTGGGGTAAATCCATTCAGGTATGTTCTTGCGTTTCAGAATCCTTTCTTTTCATAGCGCAATTAATTAGTTGCAGCCTTAAATGCATGTAACCCTTGAAGATAGTGTGTTGTAATAATTGTTTTAGTTGGTCTCCTCTAAAAGCATTATGATATTGGCAGATATGAATACTATTTCTGATAATATAGTGATTAGGAATATTAATAACGGTCAAGCTATGTGCCACAAAAGATGGACAAGTCAAGAGAGGTGATATTGCTGCCACAAAAGTAAGGTGATAGCCTTAGCAAAGGATAAACAATAATACAGAGCGTAGGTTTAATGACTGATTTATTACTTAATATTACCACATAGTAGATGCAGTGCACCATTTTCTTGTGGTAACAGAAAATACTAGCAGACTAACATATCAATCAATCCATAGTTTATGTTGAGGTGTTTCTTTTGACAAGTAAAGATCGTTATCTGTAGTTAGCAAGAAAAAAATTCTATTCGGAAAATAAAATTGTGCCCATCATCAATAATCAATATTGGACTGAGTTCTCATTTCTTTTTTCTGTAAGTATAAATTCCACAAACTGTGTAGCATAACATCTTATAGATACGGTATGCACTTGGTGTTTTTTTTGTTTTTCTCTTGGACTTTTGCTGGTGTATTGATATCCGTAATAGTTGAGCCAATAGTCGTAGGGAAATGGTTGCCATTGTACTATTCTCCAAATTAAAAACCTTCAACTTTGTATACAAGATTTACATATTCACCGCGCTATTTATAAAGTTAAGATCACCTATACCATTTCATTCATAAAAACAATTTATTTTTATTCTGGTTGTTCACATTATTGCTGGTCAATAGTTTGCATTCAATAAGCACCTAAAAGTTCATGTTTTTTTTTTTTACTTGAATAATATGTAAAACTAGCAATTGTTTTGAAATTCACTGCTTTTGATATTAAGTTTTGCAAGGAACGCTAAGTAATAATAATAACCACATTAACATCATTAGCAAGACACAATACTCGTTTCAAGGTCGAAGGAATCTTATAATATAATCCAAAAACACAGTCTGTAGTTATAAGAAAATGATAATATACAGTAGCCTGGAGTATGCACAGTGAGCCTTTTTAACTCATGCTAAAATAAAGAGGATTATAATAATAACAATTTGATGTGCAACCATAATTTTAAAAGAAAAAGAAATAATGAATAAAACATCTTATTTTTGAATCTAATGTAAGGAAAGTTGCGTTGGAAAGTTTCATTTAGGGGTGCTTACTAATCCCTTCCATTTTAGCTTTAAGGGAGTTCCACGTAATTTTCATGTTTTAAGTGTTCCTTATTAAGGAAAAGAGGTTATATTCCCCCCCCCTTAAGAAAAGGTCATATTAAATAAAATTGAATGTGTGTTTAAAGATGAAAGTTTAGATGAGTAAGGAAGAAAGAATTTCCTTTTATTTATTTTAGGTCTCTTGTCAAGTAATATTCAATAAATATATGTGAAATAATATATGTAGTGGTATAGAGTAGTTATCATTATTATGATTTTAAATTATTTATTAAATTAAACAGAATGTATAGGTATATAGAGGTTATTTATCTTTTTCATACATATATATATAAATATAAAAGGATAAATAAATAATAGTTAATAAAATAAATAAGATAATAGAAGTGTATCATAAATGTTTTTATATGTATAAAAAAATATATATGGAGAAAACGTTGGTACCAATAATCATCTTATTAGTAAAATTAATGGCATCGGTAATAAACTTAGTAGTGAAGATAGTGGTAATATAAAGAATACTATTAATGCAATTCTCAAGTAGTGTCTTGATTCTTGAACCTACCCCATGTTTGATCCGAGATTTGCACAATTGGCTCTGTGCACCCATATTCATTCTCTTCCCTCACCCCACTCCAGAGCGATGTGTCGATGGTAAAGTTGTATGACTAATTTCACTCAACACGTATAGTGTGTTACCTTGCACCTATGAGGTTAACAATTGTTATCCTTTTGTAGCTTTGTTCAAACAAATGTGACGACTGTGGTTTTGTCCTTCTAGCAAAAATTATGGGCATGATACACATCCTTAAACTAAATTTTACCCTTGAGTAGTAAGGCGATCTCGAAATGGAGTGAAATATATATCTTAATCATATCTCTCACTCCAATCATTTAGATTATAATTAGCTTATTTAGTGTATAGAAAAAAAAAATGTTGGGATTTTCTAGTAAAAAAATTTTACGCATTACAAAACCACAATATCATAAGAAATATCCATGTCCTCAAATGTATAAGCATAATCACCAAATAGTGTACTAACCAAACCACCAAACCAAACAATAATAGTACTTCCACAGTCACATAGTATCAAATGAAGGCATAGAAAAATAATAAATCCAAATAGTAAGAGGAGGGGTATTACACACCATCCACCACATCTCAATTTGAGAGTACATCATCACTCGCATTTTAGGAAGGAGGTACACCATCATCCCCCTGTCAACCTCAAGGTATGTCATCTATTCCATCCTCGATCAAAGGTATGCGATTTAGCCCATCTCACTTAAATATTGATGAAATTTCTAATGTTGATATGTATGTACCTAGGAGAACACCACCTATAATTTTGCATAGAAAGCCAAAGTTTTTGATTAATATTGATGAGAATATTTTGCAGCCAATGGAAGGTAAGATTCTAGAATGAACTTGTAGAAGATATGCTGATAAGATTTTGAAATTTTTCTTTGAAAAGTTAAATGAGACCGCAAGATGTCAAATATTTGTTGAAATGATTGGAGGTATAAATTATAGAAACATCATGAAGATTCTTAGGTTGAGAACATCAAATGCTTTAAGTGAAAATACTATTGTGAAGAATCCAATGGATGCTTATGAGAGTGTGGGTAAGACCTCACGATTAGAAGATAGTAATGCCACTCGATGTGTCATTACATCGACTTTGGTAAGTAATCAAACAAGGAGATCTCATCTCATTAGAAAGATGAGTCAACAATTGAGAATTAATAGAAAAACTTTATCAAGAGCCATTCAAAGGCACCAAAGAATTAAGGAAATCAATTCAATTGAATTATGGGAATTCTTGGGGAGACTCCCATGAAAAGATAAACCAGTTGTTGAAGCATTGAGAACATTAATTGAAGACTATTGGAAGAATAAAACAAGGCCATCTTCGAATCAAAGGGATATGGTAAGAAGGAGAATTCGTAGTCAGAACCATCAACCACAATCAAAGCATTTTTTGGATATAACTCAAACACAATTTTTTCATAAATTTTAGGAGGATTATCCTCAAATTCAAAATTTTCAAATATATTTTGAAATTCTTAAACCTTTTTATGTCAAGATAAATCACATGCACACTACATATTGTTGTAGATTACATATTGAATTCTATAACAATGATGATGTTTATCATTCTATATGTTTATATTTGCATACTAACGATGTTTTGTAGGATTGTGACATACATTCCCCACCAACATCTTCAAGAGAGTTCTTATCAAAAAATTATGTGAAAGAGAGGATGGCCAAATATTCTATAGGAAACTATGCTTGGATGGTTCATGTCAGCATTGCAGTGACTTGCATCATATGCCAGTATGTCAATATATGGAAAGCACACATATGGTTGGAAAGAAACTACTAGAGTTCAGGAAGTATAAAACAGTGGCATATATTACAAAATATGGTAATCAAGTAAAAAGGTATGATTTGGTTATTCAAAAGATGCTAGTGTATTAGTTTATGTCTACATTTCGTGACATTATACCCATAGAGCTCGATGGTTGGACTTGTAATTCAAGTTATGTATGGAAACCTTTCCAATTGGTAGCATAGTTTCAGTGGCAAAATTTGTGGAGAACTACACTATATAGCTATAGTGTGAGGTGCGGTCACAATATTACAACTCCACATAGGTTTCTATATTTGTGCACATAGCATTCATTCATGTAGCTAATAGTACAGAGGGCCAAAGGAGGGTATTGAGGGAGTACCACTTTTATATTAGTGATGATCACACGCATTCTACAAATTTTGTGCAAGGTTGCTTCTAGTTGTTCTACTGTGATTTGGCTCAGAGGGGCATAGCATACAATCAACATATAATATGGTAAGATAACTATGCAACACAGTTCAAGAACTTGCATATGTTCTACTGGTTGAGCAAGATGCATGTCATTATAGGTGTTCAACATATGTGGAAATTTTGTGAGGTCGGCCATAGAAAGGGGGAGCATGTGTCAAAAGAGTATTAGCACAAGAAGAGTTAATGTATAATTACAATGCAAAGTTGATAGATGAAAAATCAATCGTCGAGTGATGTAATATTTTGATGGGTCCAGATAATGAAGGTAACTCTTCAGCTCATAGATTTTTTTGGTTGATGGATGATACTAACATTCCACCATATGAGGATTTTTGTACACTGATAGGATCGAGTGAGCTACACTATTTCCTTAGCTCAAATGCAAGTTCATGGAGTATCCATATGCAGAAGATGGCATGTTTTTGTTCTTCATGTACAATGTAAGTGTAATACCCCTCTGTTTTTCTTTCTGGTTGGACAGTGTGTCCTTGTTTGCTTTAATGTGCTTTTTGGTTATTGAGATGCTTTATCATGTGTGTGTGTTTTGATCGCTATTTATAGAGCAATAGCCTATTTATGTGATGTGATGTATCTTATCTGATGCTTTATTGTCATGTTTTAATTGGTGTAATGATGACTAATTATTGTAACATGTAATTGGATGAGATATCTGTTTATGATGGAACTATCAGTCTATGATGAGTGAATTGGTGAAGGGGACGAGATCACATCACTCGCTTGTGAGTGTCCTACGATTCCGAGATTTCCTCTTCATGGTGTGTTTTATTTATCATATATATGCATGTTCGATATACTCTTTGTTCACAGGTTGACAGGTACAGGACATCGACTCCACCTAATTTCACAGGTTTGAGAGTGTCCATTGACCAACGGTAATCGATTGGGAGATAGTAGCTAGGTTCTTCGTGCCAAGTCGTCACCCTAGTCATAGTTTGTCATCGGGTTGTCGACGGGTTTAGCGGTTTTGATATGGTTCTTTCCTCTTTGGTTATTTATTTAATTTCATATTTTAAAGGTTATTAAATGGCGGGTGTAGTTAAAATGATGATTAAACATATCTAGTTACAATGTTGAAATGTTATTTATTTCATTGATTAATTTGATTTAATTAATAAAATTATTTTTAGTTTATTGATTAACTAGGTTAATGGTGATAAATTAAATGAAGTAGCTATTTTGACATTATTGTATATTAAGATTCAAATTTAAAATGGAAATGGAAATCATGTTGGATATTTAAAGTTAAATTAAAATAAAAATAAAAATGTGTTTTAAATTTCACTTTTTGAAATTTCGGATAAAATAGATTCTTTGCAAACTTTGAAATTCTTTTGTTTTTAATGAAATTTTGAAAAATGCATGAAATACCATTTAGAAAGTAAAATTGTTTTAAATTTAAAAAATGGAAATATCCTCCAAATGTTCAATAAATTTAGTGGGTGGGATATTTTAGGGGTTTGACCAAAAATTTGGGGAAAACTCTATTTGAGCATTTCTATTTCATATTATTGGAATTTTTCAATTTTGGTGGAGAGTTTTTGCTGGCTGGATTTGGATTTTGAAGAAAAAGATTTGGAATCTCCATTAGAGTTCCTCAAGCTTGGGAGAAAAAACCAGGTTCCCTCTTTGTGTTTTTTTTTGTTTTCCATTTTGAAATAAGTTTCAAATCTTGATTATTCTATTTGAAAATATTTAAAATGCTATTTATATTCAATGAAAACCCATGTGAAATGGTTTCAAAACTTGAAAACTTCTGATGGATTTAGGAAAGAAAATCAAAACAAGAATCACAATGGAAAAATTGAAAGAAAACCAAAATAAAATTTCTTTTCCAACTAAAAACTTACACCCAGATTTGGTGTTGTCAAATTTATTTGTTTTGTTGCAAAAATTTATTGTGCAATTGCACAGTTTGACTGTAAAATGACAATTTTTATGTATGTTGATATATACATATATATATATATATATATGGAAATACATATATATTTTGCATATGAAATCTTAAAATTTTTTCTGAGGAAATTGTTTGTGAAAGTTCTTGTTCTGGAAGATTACTAGATACAGGGGGGGCATTTTGTTTTAAATAAAAAAAATGCATATTAAAAAAATGCACTGTATATTGTGGAGGGGGTTGCTCCCACAACCGCCCCCATAGGGAGGCGACTGTGGAGGTAGCGCCACTGCCTACACTGTCGTCCCCTGTGGGGAAGGTTGTGTAGCAGCCTCCCACAACAGGCTCCCCTGCTTTATGCGTGGGGTTTCATTACTCTTTTAAACTTTTTTTTTTTATAAATTTTATATATATTTATTTGTATATATATGTTTTTATAATATTCAAAAATATGTGTATATATACATTATATATATATATATATATATATATATTTTATATTATTTTAATATATACAATATATATATATATGGGTATTTTTCTTGTGTATTTAATTAGCAAAATGGGATTGGATTTAAATAAGTTGAAATTTAAATTGTTTTTTTTTATAAAAATATATTTAAATAATATTTATATATATTTAAACATATATATATAATTGTATATACGTTGAGTATATGATTATATATATGTTTAATATATACTTATATTTAAATATATTGATATTAAGAGGGATATTTTATTTAATGATGCAAATATTGATTTTGTAATCTAGATTGATGCTTTTAGAAAATTGATTTTGATCATTATGAATAAATTGAGAAAATGGAATAAACTTATCAATTTTAATATTCCTTGAGTTGCCAATGAAATTTGATTGACCTTTTTTTTTATTCAAGGGGTAAACACTTTTGACCGGAGCTATGAACCAGATACAACCATTCAACAATACCACCCCAACGGGGTTTGAACCTTGGTGGAAAGAACAACAATGCCACCTATAAACCATCACACCATGCCAATACCGGAAAAATTTGATTGACCTTTGAGTATGCGCAAATAATATTAATTATTTAACTGATTACTTGCACTATGCCATCGCTTTGCTTGGATTTAGGAAATCCTAACCATAGTTATTTAGTTACCTGAAATGCTTCCTAAGTGATGTTTAAAGTTAAAGCTTTTATGTTAAATTTAATTCTTATGAATCACGTGAAAATAAATTAGTTATAATTGTGTTTGAGGTGGAAGGTGTAGGTAAGTTTTGATTTTAAAACTAGTGTTGTTGTATTTTGGAAATTAAGGTTAGTGCAATGATTAAATATTTGTTAAGGGTTCAGGTTGTAATTGAAATGAATATGGTTAATGTGTTTACAACGACCAGTTCGATTTGATGGAATTTTGAAGTTCTCATAGGGGATTTGTTTAATGTCAGGTTTATATATGTGGTTAAGTTATATGGACTATAATTAGAGAAAAATTGATGATATTAAATATGTGTAAAGAAAAGGGTTATTTTATTACGATGTTGTAATAATGGGTAGAATGTTATTTAAAAGTTATTTTGTTCCATTTCCTTAAATGATGAATGGGTAATGTTGTTTGTTTACCAGATTGCAAGGAATAGATAAGGTTCATAAAAAATCATATTGTTTAGAACTTATATGAATAGTGTTATGCCTTGCATAACCACCCCATTTTATTCTGGAACAAAATGGGTCCCCCTTCTCTTTTTGATTTCTTTGCCTTTGGTTATTTTCTTTGCTCTTGGGAGTTCTTCTATTTTCCACTTGGGTTTGTCTTCTTGTTTTGTCAAATTTTGGTTCTGTTTCGGCTTGAGTTAGTTTTCTTCTTGCTAATAGTTCAATGAAATAATCATAAGCAACATAATAGTTTATTATAATATATTTTATATGCTCTGGGGGCTAATGGAGTCATTTGTTTTGCAAGATTGGATCGTGCACGTGATGGTATTCCTCAAGGAGCTTAGTTGGAAGGCATCTCCCAATCTAGTTTGGCATAAAATTGTTCTAAGGAGAAAGTCAGCAAGACTTTGCAGTTGTCTTGCCAACTAGCATTCCGTTCTATTCAAAGGAGGCCCATCAGTTGCCTAGACATCCCTGTCGTCGAGAGTCTTTATGTGTCTCACCGATTGGGGATGAGCTCGCCAGAGGATTCCACATTTGGCATAACATCTCGCCGAAAGGAGTCAGGTCTCAGCGACAAAGAAGGTTGTCATCGGGGGTTTACTTTGCTGAGAAGTCTGCCTGATAGAAGGAGGTCCTACAAAAATTTTGAGCTCAGTGATAATTTTTCCTTCGGCAGGAGGTCTGGGCAATTAGCAAAGGTCTCGCCGATAGGGAGGATATCGCTATGGTTCCTGCCGCCTGACATAAGGTCTCGCCGATCTATCAGAGTATCCCCAAAATGAAACGGCATTGGGGAGAGTGATTCCGCATTCGGCATAAAGTCTCTGAAAGATCTTCATGTCTCACCGACCGGCGGAATGGGGATACACATACTGACAGGAGATTTCCTTCTTCAGGGTGAACTATCGGTGAAATATTCAAGTCTCACTGACTAGCGCGGAACAAACAAACCCTTCGGCAAGAGTTGTGTCATCAGTGTGTGGCCTTACCGAGTGCCTTAAGTCTTGCTGACCACCGATAAGGATATGTCTCAGTGAGAAATTTCTTGAGGCGGAGGATGTCTTGGCGAGTGCATTGGGTCTCGCCGAAAAAGCACGAAGGGGATTCTTTCAGTATGAAGTCTTGCAGTCTTACCAACCCGTTTTGTCATGCCAAAAAGGTTTGTCTTTGGGGAGAGTGGTTTGCCATTAGCATGAAGTCTAGCTAACGTGCTAAAGTCTCAATGACACGAAGGAGATATTGCCATAAGTCTTGCTGATAGAAGAAGGTCCCACTAAAGGTTTGAGCCCGACGATAATTTTGCCTTCAACAAGAGGTCTGGCCGAAATGAAAAGATCTTACTGAAGGGTCAGTCTTCGATATGATATGAAGGGCTTAGGGAAAGGTCTCCTCGATGTGGGGTTGTCTCATTGATGGGGATAACATTTCCATAAGTCTTGCCGATAGGATGAGCTCGCCAAAGGATCTAGGACTCGGTGTAATGTCTCATCGACTTGTGAAGGTCACGCCAAAACAAAGGGGGCTCGAGCTCGAGGAGAATAGGAGGAAATCAGGGAGACTCCAAATGAATGAAGGTGCTTGATATAAGGTCTCCCTGACCACAAAATGTTCCACCGACAAAGGTTCCCCAAGAGTTCTCAGGGAAGATTTACACTCTCGCCAGGAGGTCTTAGCGACAAGCAAAGGTTTCCCCGAAGTGCTCTCAACTCGGCAATGGGAAGCTTCATTCAGTGTGATGTCTCACCAATGAAAGGGAGTCTGAGCGAAGAAGTGGATGTCCCAACGACCATAGTTTGTCTCCCCAAAATGAAGCGGCATCGGCATAAGAGGTGTTGCCTTCAGCGAAAAGTTTCACCGAAGAAGGGTCTTGCCGATAAAGAGGAAATTGGGGAGACTCCAAATGAATGAAGGGGGCTTCGCCATGAGGCCACATCGACAAGCGATAGTCTCACCGACATGAAGGAGCTCCGAGCAGATGGTTAGGGCTCACCATAATCTCTGGCTGATCGGTGGGACTCTCACCGACATGAAATGAAGGCATCGGCAGAAGGGGATTCCATCGCCATAAGGTCTCGGCGAGATCTTTATGTCTCACTGATAGGATATTCCTTCAGGGAGAATGAATGCATGCAGCATGGTGTCTGGGCGATTTTGAAGTGTCTTGCTAAAAGAAATTTGAGCTCGGAAGGAGCTCCCCTAAAGACTTAGGGGTTCAGCATAACCTCTAGCTGACTAGCGACTGTCTTGCTAATGGTCTTTATGGGCTCGATATGACTTCTATAGCTTGCCAAGAGGTCTTTTCGACTGACACCCACTACGCCGATAGCGGTTAAGAGGAAAAATCACATCGGGGAGACATGATTAGTGTCTCACCGACATGCGATTCAAGATGGACCACTTTTTGACTGCCCAGGAATCCTGCATGGCCTATGTTCTGCCAATCAGAGGAAGCCAAAGGAATGACCTATTGGCCATTGACCGATTGACTACCACCTTGAAGGAGACTGACAAAATGCAAACCAGATGGACTCATTCTGAGATCGAAGGGCAATGGATCGGCTAGGAGGATAATGTTCAGATCTAAAGGGAGCCCTGATGATGCTCTAGAAGATGGTCAACATGCAGGAAGGTCTAGAACATGAAGGAAGCCGAAGGAAAAGAGTAACCATGATTCACAGGGACAACTATGGTGACCACTGGCAGGGGCATATCGATATTAATGGAAAAATGCTTTGGGGCATTCAAGACAACCCTTCGAAGGAGTTGAAAAATAGACATGCATACCAGTAGTAAATGCTGAAGCTACAAAAGATCTGAAGGTTCCTCCTAAGGTCAAGCCATCATCAGCATGGACAACAGGGCTTCACATTGAATGCAACATTGACTCTCTTAAGAAAGATCTGAAAGCTGACCCTCCTGAAAGCAGATATTTTGTAAACCCTAATACAGGGGACAACACATTCCTTTTGATACACATTTGTATATATATGGCATTCTGGTCTCTTTGTAAAGGGTTAGAAAAAGTTAAAAAAAAAAAAAAAACACTGTTAGGGAACTTAGAGTTAGAAAAAAAAGTTTAGAAAGTTAGAAGTCAGTTAACAGAGATAGAGGAGATAAAGCTACATCCTGATTCTTTGTAATGGGAGCTTTCCTTTGTCTTCTTAGTAAGGAATTAGATCCAACAGAAGCCTATAATGTATCTTTCAAGTTTTCTTAATATAAATGGAAATAATTTGGAGCCATAGATTTTTTGTACACTGGTGATTGTGCCAACTTTTTAAGTGTTGCTTATCTGTTTCATTAATAATAGAAGCAATTGGATCTTAATCTACTTCAGATTTTGTTTTAGAATGGTGTTTGTCTTAAGTTAATCATTTGATTTGTGAAGCCTTCAAGGAATGGAATGTTATTTTGGTGTTTTATTTAAAATGGTAACTAGTACTCTATTGTAGAAATCAACACTGTGAATGAATGCAACTGTTTGTTAATCAAAAGTTAATATTGTTCTTTAGTTTTAGTTTACAATTCCTTGAAGGATAACAAGTCTGGTTAAGATAGGTGAATTATCATTATTTTCAGTACCAAAGCCCTGATCTATCTTTTGTTGTTTCTTTAAAAACCATGGTTAGAGTAGGTTTAAATTCATGCTTGATCTTAGAACAATCCAGAAGCTCACACCAGCACACCCCTTGAACATTACTATTACATTGACCACTGAGCAACATCAGCACAATTGAGAACCAACTACAAAGACCTTGGGAGCTAAGATATCAATGTGTTATCTTTCTCTTTCAGGAGAAACAAAATAGCAATATTTTGTTTAACTGTTGTTGTGCCATTTTGACCATCAACAAATAGTTAATAGATTAAGTATATGATGTATATATGTACCTTGGTTCCTATTTTATGAGAAAAGATTGTTATGTCAAAATACATTATTAGTTATTTAAAGAATGTGTATTTATATGATTGTTGGTTTAAGCGGATTCATATTGGTATTGTATGGGAAATATTGTTATGATTGTAAATTTATGAGTGTACTTTGGTAGTTCTGAGTTTTATTTCCAGAGGCTAGGGAACTCATTGATTGAGTTGTTTATTCTATTTGGTGTTGCTTGTTATGTAAGTCTTCCAGAAGGGGTTCAACTTTTGGGGTTGCATTATTATGTTAGTCAACCGTTGCATTGCCTTGGGTAGGGCGTATAATGTATCCTATTGTATTATCCAGTATTCATGAGCAGGGATGTTTTGTGACTCCCATGGATTAAGAGTGGATCATGTGTTTCGTGCCTCCCATGGAAGGAATGGGTTGTATGTTTTGTTGCCTCCAGTGTTCAGAGAGGGTTTTGACTTTTGTTGTCTCCTGTGTTGGAGTGGATTTTCATTATATGTTCCTCCTAGAGTTGGAGTGGTTTTACCTTGTTGGTATGCACTTGGGATTCCCTTGGTCATTGGTTTTGTTTGGTATGTTTTCAAGTAGAAGAGTGGCTTCTGTTAGGGGCTAAAGCCCAAAGAGGTAAACTGGGAAACCTTCAGAAGTGGTTTAATCAAGTGATAACTAAATTAATGTACTTAGAAGTTAAGTAATATTTCACGTTAACTGAGATAATTGAGCCTCGCTCATGGACACAAGGGCTTGTATAGACTTGGGATGAGACGGGAGGGCCTGGAATGGCAAGGTCATCTATCTTGTCCTTACGAGAGGTATTTGATTCTGCATGAGTGAGTATGGGTGCCAGGATTCAGTAGAGGCCACCAGGATAACCCATAGTGGGGGCTGAAGCCTAGGAAGATTCCCAACAGAGATCCCATGTCGAGCTATGTAATGACACTCTTTCTATGACAGTAGTTGGTATTTGGTTTTATGTGTATGGTCTTCTTATCATACTCGATCTGCTTTATTTTTGGAAGCAATGTGACTTATGTTAGTGATGTTAGAGTTGTACTTGTGTTATCCTTATGAATGTTTGGTTCATGTGTTTGGTTGTGTCAGTGGGAGTTAGCTTGTGTCTAGGGGTGGATGGTCTTATCTAGAATTCCTTGTTACTATCTCCTAGCACGGGGGGTGAGCCTTCAGGTATCACATCGTTGGGTGGAACATGCACCTTAATCCGTTGTGTCATCTTCTTGTTCGTGTGGATGAGATTTCCAGTTGGAGAGCTCGTGGGATCCAATTTCCTTTCATGCTTCATTCCTTTCAGTTGATCTTGTAAATTAATACCCCTCATTTGTTATCGAGGTGGATGTTGAAATTTGTAACCTTGTTTATTAAATTTACCTCATTCAGGGAATGAGTGTTGCAATCATATTGTAAATTATTATTATTGGAATCATGAGGTATCTCTTATGCCTTGGGTGTAATTTTATAATGTTTGGAAGAATGTGATTCTTATTTTATTAAGTAATTAAATGTGATGTTGTCAATTCATGTTTCTTGTTTGGGTTTTAAGTAATCTCAGTCTCGTAACCTTAGAGGTTGTTGGCAATGAGTAGTGAAATTTTATGTAATTTGTTCTTAAAAAGAAAAAATAGTATGTTTGAGTAGTAAATTGCAACTTCCTCTAGGGTTGCATGGCGGGGCATTACACATGGTATCAGAGCCTAGGTTTAAACACTGGGTACTCTGGGATAATGTGGAACCCATTAAGCTTTTAGTTGCGTAGGCTATACTCTGGGCACTATGAGCCATGGCGTTGACCTAGGTGTTTTATTCGTTAGTTATGTTTTCCTTTTGGGTTGATCTCGCTTGCCTACCCAGAAGATGTTGTTACGTGGTGTAGGTCCAATGGTGTAGGAAACTAGTGGAAAGGATAGGATCCTCGGTGTAGTGTACAATGCACTGATATCCTTCCTACTAGAAGAATGCATTATGGACAATTGTGTAGTGTGTGAATTTGGTGTGTTGTGTGTGTGGTGGATGACAACCAGTTTTGTTGTTATTTCTGCCCTTGCATGTCTTGTTGATGAATGCTTTGGTGGGGGTTAGTTAGGCCCACAAGCTTGCCAAGAAGTGTGTTTTGATTGGTCTCCTTCTTGATGCATGGCTCTTTCATTGTGTAAAGAGTTGTGACCCTTGAGTGGTGCCTGAGTGTGGTTGTAGTGTGTTTTTTGGGTGTGTTCCAAGTGCTTGTTGGGGCGAGATAGTCATAGGAACTCTTTCCTTGAGTGTCTTAGTATGGCATTTTTGAGGGTTGAGTTTTCCAACCTTGTTTTGAGTTGTGGAGGAATGATGCCTCCAAGGTCTTGCCTTACCCTTCAGGATTGGAGTGACTCCCTTGGTTGAGAGTCTTCCGAGGTTGAGATTGATTACTTCCCTCTATCCTATGTTGCAGGTGAGCATGTTGGACCTTAACTTTTTGGTGGGTCACAGGTGACATGTGTTGCCTAAATTACCCTTGCTTGGTTTCTTTGCTCATGTTCTTGGAAGGTTTGTTTGACCTTGAGGGTGCCAAGAAGTTCCTTTTGTGTGTATTCTCTTCTGGAGTCTTGTTGTTTTTCTTCACCATGCAAGTATCTGATGCATGTTTTCTTGTGCTTTACCTCATTGTGCAAGTGATTAACTGATTGACCCTATGTGGATTTGGAGTTGCTTTTGCATGTTATATTATTTTGAAATTATGAAATATGATAATAGAAAATGAATAATCATGTTGTTAGTTCATAGAGATTTCTGCATACTCTCATATGATTGATGTATTTGTGTGAAAGTGATCGTGTGATGATGAAACCATGATTGCATTCGTTCCTATGTTAGAATTGTAAATAACTCTTGTCTTCTCTCTCTTCCCATTGGTTTAACGAAGATGTCTGTCCTTGAATGTGTGGTGTATTGAAACCCTTGGTATGTTCTATCTTATGAGAAAATGCTTATGTATTCATGAAGGTTTGTTTTATTAGATCAAACCTTGGGTAAAGGACCTAAGTCCCCAAGTTGCATTCATAATCATGGAAAATGTATAATATGAATAGAAAATCATTTTGCAATAAGTTAAAGTTTAGAGAAAAGGGATTAGTGAAACCATTGCATGTTAATAATAATTGCATAATAGGTGCATCTTGTTGGTGAGGCCTATAGTCCCCAACTTTATTGTTAAGTCTTAAGGAATCATGAGAGGTTAAATTATTGTACCTAGATTCAAAATGCAAAATGTTAAATGAATGTTGAAGTGATAATGTTGCATACCTTGTCTTGAGTTAACATTGTAATGATACTGTACTATGTGTGGCCTTCTAATGATTCTCGGTGATGTGAATTGGTGCATATGTGTATTATGTATGTTAATCCATCGATATGTGTTTTGGAGATTTGGTTGGTGGTTGCTTCACCATGTTGATTTGTATAGATTGACAGTGTACTTGGTTGGGTTGATTATAGCACAGGTTGTTTTTATGTTGAGCTATGGAGTGGTTCAGTTTTAGAACCATTAATTATGTGTGATTTTATGGAGTGTGTGTTAGGGGTACTTGCAGGCTTCCAGGAGTAAGCCTAACCCTAGGGGGAGGATGTAATACCCCTTTGTTTTGCTTTCTGGCTGGACAGTGTGTCCTTGTTTGCTTTGATGTGCTTTTTGGTTATTGAGATGCTTTATCACGTGTGTGCATTTTGATCACTATTTATAGAGTGATAGCCTATTTGTGTGATGTGATGTATCTTATCTAATGCTTTATTGTCATGTTTTAATTGGTGTAATGATGACTAGTTATTGTAACATGTAATCACATGAGATATCTATTTATGATGGAACTGTCAGTCTATGATGAGTGTATTGGTGAAGGGGACGAGATCGCATCACTCGCTTGCGAGTGCCCTACGATTCTGAGATTTCCTCTTCACGGTGTGTTTTATTTATCATATATATGCATGTTCGATATACTCTTTGTTCACAGGTTGATAGGTACAGGACATCGACTCCACCTGATTTCACAGGTTTGAGCGTGTCCATTGACCAATGGTAATCAATTGGGAGATAGTAGCTAGGTTTTTCGTGCCAAGTCGTCACCCTAGTCATAGTTTGTCATCGGGTTGTCGTCGGATTTAGCGGTTTTGATATGGTTCTTTCCTCTTTGGTTATTTATTTAATTTCATATTTTAAAGGTTATTAAATGGCAGGTGTAGTTAAAATGATGATTAAACATATCTGGTTACAATGTTGAAATGTTATTTATTTCATTGATTAATTTGATTTAATTAATAAAATTATTTTTAGTTTATTGATTAACTAAGTTAATGGTGATAAATTAAATGAAGTAGCTGTTTTGGCATTATTGTATATTAAGATTCAAATTTAAAATGGAAATGGGAATCATATTAGATATTTAAAGTTAAATAAAAATAAAAATAAAAACGTGTTTTAAATTTCACTTTTTGAAATTTTGGATAAAATAGATTCTTTGCAAGCTTTGAAATTCTTTTGTTTTTAATGAAATTTTGAAAAATGCATGAAATACCATTTAGAAAGTAAAATTGTTTTAAATTTAAAAAATGGAAATATCCTCCAAATGTTCAATAAATTTAGTGGGTGGGATATTTTAGGGGTTTGACCAAAAATTTGGGGAAAACTCTTTTTGAGCATTTTCTATTTCATATGATTGGAATTTTTCAATTTTGGTGGAGAGTTTTTCTTGGCTGGATTTGGATTTTGAAGAAAAAGATTTGGAATCTCCATTTGAGTTCCTCAAGCTTGGGAGAAAAAACCAGGTTCCCTCTTTGTGTTTTTTTTTTGTTTTCCATTTTGAAATAAGTTTCAAATCTTGATTATGCTGTTTGAAAATCTTTAAAATGCTATTTAGATTAAATGAAAACCCATGTGAAATGGTTTTAAAACTTGCAAACTTTTGATGGATTTAGGAAAGAAAATCAAAACAAGAATCACAATGGAAAAATTGAAAGAAAACCAAAAGAAAATTTCTTTTCCAACCGAAAACTTAAACCCAGATTTGGTGTTGTCAAATTTATTTGTTTTGTTGCAAAATTTTGTTGTGCAATTGCACAGTTTGGCTGTAAAATGAGAATTTTTATGTATGTTGATATATACATATATATATGGAAATACATATATATTTTGCATATGAAATCTTAAATTGTTTTATGGGGAAATTGTTTGTGAAAGTTCTTGTTCTAGAAGATTACCAGTTACAGGGGGGGCATTTTGTTTTAAATTAAAAAAAATGCATATTAAAAAAATGCACTGTATATTGCGGAGGGGGCTACTCCCACAACCACCCCCATAGGGAGGCGACTGTGGAGGCAGCGCGACTGCCTTCATAGGTAGTTGCCCTGCCTACACAATCATCCCCTGTGGGGAAGGCTGCGTAGCAGCCTCCCACAATAGGCTCCTCTGCTTTATGCGTGGGGTTTCATTACTCTTTTAAAGTTTTTTGTTTATTTATAACTTATATATATATAATTATATATATATTTATTTATATATATATATATGTTTTTATAATATTAAAAAATATGTGTATATATACATTATATATATATATATTCTATATATTATTTTAATATATACAATATATATATGGGTATTTTTCTTGTGTATTTAATTAGAAAAATGAGATTGGATTTAAATAAGTTGAAATTTAAATTTTTTTTTAATAAAAATATATTTAAATAATATTTATATATATATTTAAACATATATACATAATTGTATATACATTGAGTATATGATTATATATATGTTTAATATATACTTATATTTAAATATATTGATATTAAGAGGGATATTTTATTTAATGATGCAAATATTGATTTTGTAAGAGATTGATGTTTTTAGAAAATTAATTTTGATCATTATGAATAAATTGAGAAAATGGAATAAACTTATCAGTTTTAATATTCCTTGAGTTGCCAATGAAATTTGATTGACCTTTGAGTATGCGCAAATAATATTAATTATTTAACTGATTACTTGCACTATGCCATCGCTTTGCTTGGATTTAGGAAATCCTAACCATAGCTATTTAGTTACCTGAAATGCTTCCTAAGTGATGTTTAAAGTTAAAGCTTTTATATTAAATTTAATTCTTATGAAGCAAGTGAAAATTAATTAGTTATAATTGTGTTTGAGTTGGAAGGTGTAGGTAAGTTTTGATTTTAAAATTAGTGTTGTTGTATTTTGGAAATTAAGGTTAGTGCAATGATTAAATATTTGTTAAGGGTTCGGGTTTTAATTGAAATGAATATGGTTAATGTGTTTACAACGACAAGTTCGATTTGATGGAATTTTGGAGTTCTTGTAGGGGATTTGTTTAATGTCAAGTTTATATACGTGGTTAAGTTATATGGACTATAATTAGAGAAAAATTGATGATATTTAATATGTGTAAAAAAAAGGGTTATTTTATTACGATGTTGTTATAATGGGTAGAATGTTATTTAAAAGTTCTTGTATTCCATTGCCTTAAATGATGAATGGGGAATGTTGTTTGTTTACTAGATTGAAAGGAATAGATAAGGTTCATAAAAAATCATATTGTTTAGAACTTATATGAATAGTTAATAGATTATGTATATGATGTATATATGTACCTTGGTTCCTATTTTATGAGAAAAGATTGTTATGTCAAAATACATTATTAGTTATTTAAAGAATGTTTATTTATATGATTGTTGGTTTAAGCGGATTCATATTGGTATTGTATGGACAATATTGTTATGATTGTAAATTTATGAGTGTACTTTGGTAGTTCTGAGTTTTGTTTCCAGAGGCTAGGGAACTCGTTGATGGAGTTTTTTATTCTATTTGGAGTTGCTTGCTATGTAAGTCTTCCAAAAGGGGTTCAACTTTTGGGGTTGCATTATTATGTTAGTCAACCGTTGCATTGCCTTGGGTAGGGCATATAGTGTATCATGTTGGTATTATCTGGTATTCACGAGTGGGGATGTTTTGTGCCTCCCGTGGATTAAGAGTGGATCATGTGTTTCGTGCCTCCTGTGGAAGGAATGGGTTGTTTGTTTTGTTGCCTCCAGTGTTCAGAGAGGGTTTTGACTTTTTTGTCTCCTGTGTTGGAGTGGATTTTCATTATATGTTCCTCCTAGAGTTGGAGTGGTTTTACCTTGTTGGTATGCACTTGGGATTCCCTTGGTGATTGGTTTTGTTTGGTATGTTCTCAAGTAGAAGAGTGGCTTCTGTTAGGGACTAGAGCCCAAAGAGGTAAACTGGGAAACCTTCAGAAGTGGTTTAATCAAGTGATAACTAAATTAATGTACTTAGAAGTTAAGTAGTATTTCATATTAACTAAGATAATTGAGCCTCGCTCATGGACGCAAGGACTTGTATAGACTTGGGATGAGACGGGAAGGCCTGGAATGGCAAGGTCATCTATCTTGTCCTTACGAGAGGTATTTGATTTTGCATGAGTGAGTATGGGTGCCGAGATTCGGTAGAGGCCACCAGGATAACCAATAGTGGGGGCCGTAGCCTAGGAAGATTCCCAGAGGAGATCCCATGTTGAGCTATGTGATGACACTCTTTCTACCAAAATAGTTGGTATTTGGCTTTTATGTGTATGGTCTTCTTATCATACTCGATCTGCCTTATTTTTGGAAGCAATGTGACTTATGTAATTAATGTTAGAGTTGTACTTGTGTTATCCTTATGAATGTTTGGTTCATGTGTTTGGTTGTGTTAGTGGGAGTTAGCCTGTGTCTAGGGGTGGATGGTCTTGTCTAGAATTCCTTGTTACTATCTCCTAGCACGGGGGGTGAGCCATCGGGTATCACTTGATTGAGTGGAATGTGCACCTTAATCTGTTGGGTCATCTTCTTGTTCGTGTGGACGAGATTTCCAGTTGGAAAGCTCATGGGATCCAGTTTCTTTTCAGTTGATCTTGTAAATTAATACCCCTCATTTGTTATTGAGGTGAATGTTGAAATTTGTAACCTTGATTATTGAATTTACCTCATTCGGGGAATGAGTGTTGCAATCGTATTGTAAATTATTATTATTGGAATCATGAGGTATCTCTTATGCCTTGGGTGTAGTTTTATCATGTTTGGAAGAATGTGCTTCTTATTTTATTAAGTAATTAAATGTGATGTTGTCAATTCATGTTTCTTGTTCGGGTTTTAAGTAATCTCAGTCTCGTAAGCTTAGAGGTTGTTGGCAATGAGTAGTGAACTTTTATGTAATTTGTTCTTAAAAAAAAAAAATAGTACATTTGAGTAGTAAATTGCAACTTTCTCTAGGGTTGTGTGGCGGGGCATTACAGTAAGCCTGTGATGAGTGCAAGTCAAAGGAGTGGGTTGATGAATAGTGTCTAAGTTATCTTAGCCCACTTCACACATATCGCCCTTTGATGGCATTGGAGCTGACACAGATGGAATCATTGATTAAATTTGACCACATATCAGATCTAGTTCAACCAGGTAATATATCTACTAGCATAGTTTTTGAAATTCCTATTTTTATCTTACTTTGTAGTGTATTTGTAATGTTGACTATATTCATCTAATTTGTTGCACATATCAATGTAGAGAATGTTTATGTAGTTATTGCAGATGAAGACAATGAGGAGGGAAAAAATTATTACTTGTATCATTGTGTTGAGGCCAAAAATAAATTGGAGGCCCCATTTATAGATGGAGAAAACATCGAATACCCTATAGGCTCAGTGGTTGTTACTGGAACATGGCTTGGAAGGTACCCACATAAGAGTGTTAATATTTTGCTATTTCAAGACTTTGACACACATAGAAAGATTCTTCATTACTCCAACCTTATGATGGCATCCAATGTTCATTTGATTAAATATGGGGGTAGACCTTTGAACAAGACATTGTGGAAGGTGTGTGAGTTTGACCATGAGACAATACTTGACATAGTAAAGAGTGGTGTAGACCTAGATGGTTCGTTGGATTAATTTGTAAATATGCACATTGGTTCTTATTAATTTGTAAGTATGCACATTAATTTGTATGATGCCAATACTATGATGCCAATTCTATCATCTAATGTTTATATCATATATGTAGGTGATTGATGAAGATATTAGACTTGCAAATGTAGCACACTTTATGTTTAGAATTGTGGAAAAAGATACAGAGTTCAATGTTATTTTATTTTTTCTCAAAAATCTAAAAAAAATTGATGTAGGATATTCTCAATAGATTAGTAAACTAAGTGGAAGATTAAATTGTGTTTTTTTTATAATAGGTTACAAGTTTCCAAAAGTTTAGAAAGTAATATTTTGGTTATGTTTTATTCATGTTGATCCTCATTACTTTGAGGACCCTCTAAAGTTTAATCCTAATAGATGGGAGGTATGCTTGATATTCATATAAAAATTACTTTTTAAAATATTCAATGGACTAGATTGACCAGTGATAAGCTATAAGATATTGTATAATTGAGCACACAAGTTTTAGATTATTGACATATCATATGTTTATTTGAATTGATTAAGTGATTATTAATATTTACAATCTCTTTTCTTTGTTTAGGTAGGAGCTAGTAAACCCAAATAAAGTTATAAAGTATATGCCAAAAACAAGACTAGAAGATGGTACTAGATTATTCATTTGAAGTTAACGTCATCATGACCACCTATGATGTAGACATTATAAAAGTGTGTGTCAAGCTTAGCGAGGGAATTTCAAGTTATTCATTTGAAGTTAACTTCATCATGAGCACCTATGATGTAGAAATTATAAGAGCATCTCGAATGTATGAGTGACATTGTAAAATATCTATGAGAATGGAGTACCTAAGGCATCCTTGAATCCTATTTTTGATTATTGTAAGAGAATCTTATAAGTTGAGTTTGTTTGCATGAAAATGGGGCACATTGATTCAATATTTGATTTAAGAGGGGTGTTATAATTCACATAGGTTTATTTTTTTCTCATGATTTTGTATTACCACTTGATAGTTTTGAGAAAGCATTGTTCCTACAAGTACAAGCACTTGGGTGTCATATTGGTGTATGAAGCATATTAGACAATTGTAGCACACACATAAGAATTGGGACTACCAAATAAATTTCATTTTATTGCAAACATCATATTATTAATATAGTGAGTCTAATAACTATTGATGGTTACCAATCATTCTTTTTCTTCTTTTATTCTCTCCCTATTATAACTAGCACCAATTGACTAAATTATTATAAAAACTTTATTTATCAAAACAAATCAACCTAATGATTATATATCAATATAGCATACCATATATTCACATAAACATTTAAGAAGTTCAATTTGTAAACATTTTCTATGCATAATGTCATAAAATAATGTCAACATGTCATAAAAATAATCACATTTACAAGTAATAGAAGCATGTATGAATTGTTAGATGTTCAAGCAACATGAATTGACTCAAGTACCCCACAAGTTCTTCACACATGTTTTCCAACTAAAAATTCATGGCTTCCCTCAAACATTTATAATTGGGTTTGGGATCTACTTCCCTAGTGCCTATTTATTGCTGCCCTCAAACATTTATAATTCATGCAACGTAATCCCTTAATAGTCCAAATTGCAAAAGGGAAACAATCTTTGACAACCTATTACCTAGAGACCGTGTTCATTACAGAGATTTTTTCTGAGGAATTAGGACCAAGTAGGGAACCTATATAATAACCTCTCTTAGTTTTTGTTATCTTGGAGTTGTTTTCCCATGGTGTCTAGTTTTCACTTGATGGAAAAAGTGTCAAATGCAAGCAGTGTAAAGTTGCAAAGTGGTGCAACTTTCATTCTACAACTTGTGTGACCAAATGGAATGTTCTAATGCATCCAGATGGGTATGTTTATTCTAGGAATGGTCCTCTCTCATACCCGAAAATGTTGAATCACTCTGAGCTACATTCACCCGACTCGATCCCTTAAGAGTCCAAAGTGTAAAATGGCTACAATATTTGACAAACTATTACTCAAAAACTGTGATTCTTACAAAATATTCATCTAAGGCCACGAAATCATGTTGGGACCCTCTACAATAAACTCTCTTATTTTTTGTTATCTCAGAGTCATTTTCATGTAGTGTCCAGTTTTCATTTGATGGAAATGGCCAAATGCAAGTAGTGTAAAGTTGCAAAGTGGTGAAAATTTCATTCTACAACTTGTGTGACCAAAAGGACTATTCTAACACATCTAGATGGTATATTAATGTTAGGAATGGTCCTCTTTCACACCCAAACACTCTGAATCACTCCACATTATGTCCAACCGACATGATCCCTTAAGAGTCCAAAGTGCAAAATGGATGTAATCTTTGACAGGCTATTACTTATAAATCATGACGCTTACAAACTATCTGTTTAAAGCTACAAGGTTGTGTTGGGCCCCTCTACAATAACCTCTCTCAGTTTTTGCTATCTTGGAGGTGTTTTCTCATGGTGATGACTTTTCAGTTGAAGAAAAAGTTGTCAAATGCAAGTAGTGTAAAGTTGCAAAGTGGTGCAACTTTCATTCTGCAACTCGTGTGAACAAACGAACTATTCCAATGCATTTGTATGAGTATGTTTATGCTAGGAATGGTCCTCTTTCACACCCAAACACATTGAATCACTCTGAGCTACGTTCAACCGACTCGATCCTTTAAGAGTCCAAAGTGCAAAATGGTTGTAATCTTTGACAGGATATTAATTACATATCATGGTGCTTACAAAATATCCATCTGAGGCTCTGAGATCGAGTAAGGACCCTCTAAAATAACCTCTCTCAGTTTTTGCTATCTCAAAGGTATTTTTCTGTGGTAATGACTTTTCAATTGAGAAAAAAGTTGTCAAATGCAAGCAGTGTAAAGTTGCAAGGTGGTGCAATTTTCGTTCTACAATTCATGTGACCAAATAAAATGTTTCAATTCATTCAGATGGGTATGTTTAAGCTAGGCATGGTCCTCTTTCACACCCAAACACACTGAATCGGTCTGAATTATGTTCATGTGGCGTAATCCCTTAAGAGTCCAAATTGCAAAAGGGCAACAATCTTTGATGGCCTGTTACTCAGAAATCATGATGCTTACAAACTCTTTATCTAAGGATATAGGATCATGTTGGGCCCCTCTATAATAACCTCTCAATTTTTTCTATCTCAGAGTTGTTTTCTTGTGGTGACAAATTTTTAGTTGAGGAAAAAGTTGTCAAATATAAGCAATGTAAAGTTGCAAAGTGGAGCAATTTTTGTTCTGCAACTCGTATGACCAAATGGACTATTCCAACACATTCGGATGGGTATGTTTACACTAGGCATGATCATATTTCACATTCAAACATGCTGAATCACTATGAGTTACGTTTAACTGACTCAAATGTCCTAGAAGAAATTGAATCTTAGTAGGTGCCCACCACAAACTAATGACACCTTTGAATCTTAGTGGGTACCCACCACAAACTAGAGCTTATTTTAGAATACCACAAGTGGAGGTGAGGACCTAGAATAGGAGAAGGAAAAAAATTGAGAGAAGGGATGATCCACCTATGAAAATGGGATATGAAAAGTAGAAAATGGAATAGAAAAGCATACAAGAGCCATTAGAGGTTTGTATAGAGAAGGTACAATAGGTTACACTATAAATATCTATCTTCCCTCTCCTCCTAGCTTTATCCCATTTAAATTCTTCCTTGGATTCCATATTGAATTAGCACATAAGTAAATGATACATTGTTGGTGAATCATTTTTGGAAATATTGAAGTTGTTTAGCATCAACTAATAAAGTTTTTTAGCATCAATCAATAAATATTCAAGACAAACCATGAAGGACAACAATGAGCAATGCTAGGGCTAACCAATTAATGAGTATACATGTGAATAAGTTAAGCATACATGTGAATAAGTGAAGCACAAGTACTCAAATACACATAAGCCTTGAAGTATACACATGAATACATAGTGTACGCATTAATACAAAGTATATGCACGAATACAAGGTATACACATGAAAACACATAAGTCACAAAGTATACATTGGAATACATGTAACTCACAAAGTATACATGTAAGTTGTAAAGTATACACTTGCATACACATAACTCATATCTATTGAACCATGGATTCATAATGTAAATATGGACACTATTGATAAAAAATATTTGTATTAACCAAATAGCTATGTAGGAATACATCAATATATGTTGATATAAGTATAAAATATATACAAAATAGCCATATAGGCTTACAAGAATGCCATATAGGCATATAATCTAAAATATATGCAATACAAAATATGTCCAAAAATGCCATATAGGCATACAAAAAAGGGCCCTAGAATCAAAACTCATTGCCCTTCAGGCTCTCGAAATAAACTCTTTCCCTTTGCTTGTCAGCCGGATGGCGATAAGTCTATCACTCATTTATTCTTGAGGTCGTGAAGTGCTCCTAGTGCTCCTCCTAGGGTTTAGTTCTTGGTCAAGCTTTATCTATTACAATAACAAGTAAAGACATTAATATATAGAAATTACATTATAAAAAATGATATATTTAACAAAATAATCACTTACTGCCACTAGACGATCACTCTCCTCAAGGGTAATATTTGCATGCCCATGTTGTGGTGTGCTGAAGCCCTATAGAAACTATCCAAAGAGAAAGTAAGCTATGAATCAATAATGGTTTGATTTTTCACTAACTAACAACTATAACAACGAATGTAAATTGAAATTTAGTAATTTTCCACATACCCCCATGAGAGACATCGATTAGTCTATAGTAGTACAAACACCAAGCTCCATTTCCCTATCAACATGTAGAGGTGTTTCCACTTGCAAGATCTGAAAATAAAATAACAAATTATTCAATCACAAAAACTGCAAAAGTGATGCACGTCATGACTTATAATGTATGAGATAATGAACAAAATTTTGAGTACTTATTGAACTATATATTTCTTACTATCATGCTTACTATTTTCCCTATCCATAGCTTGTTTGAAAGCACCTATTTTAGGATTTTATCCATAGCAGCAAGGTGGTGAACCATTTGATAAAATGCTTTGGTAGACATGTACAAAAACTGTGGTAGCATAGAGAAGGAAGTGAACTGTTTGAAAAAATGCCTCAAAGAAATGTGGTCTCATGGTGATGGAATGTCATTACAAGAAAAAATTCATGGCATTCCATCACCATGAAACTGCATTTCTTTGAGGCATTTTTTCAAATAGTTCATTGCCTTCTCTATGGTATTATGCTAGGATGGGGTGGATGGTATAGTGTGGTCTTGGTTATGAGATGGAGGGAAATCATCACATGAAGAGGGAGTGGTGGGGATATGAACAAGTGGAATAAAAGGTGGAAGGTTCCATGGATTGGTAAATTGAGGATGAGGATGAGGACCTTGAAAAGAATTTTGAGGGGAATTTTGGCTAAAGGCTTGGTTTCTATTCTTAAGGAAATGAGTAGTTTGAAAAAATACCTCAAAAAATGTGGTCTCATAGTGATGGAATGACATTCCATAACCATGAGACCACATTTCTTCGAGGCATTTTTTCAATCTACTCACTTTCTTGTCTATGCTATTGCTTACTATTATGCTTTGATAGATTTTTTCCAAGCATCCATAGTTTGTTGGAAAGCACCTTTTTTAGGCTTTTAGCCATAGTAGCAAAGAAGTGAAATTTTTAATAAAATGCTTTGGTATAAATGTATGGAAAATGTGGTAGCATAGAAAAGGTGGTGAGCTGTTTGAAAAAATGCCTCAAAGAAATGTGGTCTCATGGTGATGGAATGGAATTCCATCACCATGAGACCACATTTCTTCGAGGCATTTTTGCAAACTACTCACTCCCTTTTCTATGCTACTGCTTACTATTATGCTTTGATAGATTTTTTCTAAGCATCTATAGTTTGTGGGAAAGCACCTTTTTTAGGCTTTTAGCCATATTAGCAAGGAAATGAATTGTTTGATAAAATGCTTTGGTAGACATGTATGTAAAATATGGTAGCATAGAAAAGGTGGTGAGCTATTTGAAAAAATGCCTTGAAGAAATGTGGTCTCATGATGATGAAATGGCATTCCATCACCATGAGACCACATTTCTTCAAGGCATTTTTTCAAACTACTCACTGCCTTGTCTATGCTATTGCTTACTATTATGCTTTGATAGATTTTTTCCAAGCATCCATATTTTTTTGGAAAGCACATTTTTTAGGCTTTTAGCCATAGCAACAAGGAAGTGAACTATTTGATAAAATTCTTTGGTAGACATGTATGGAAAATATGGTAGCATAGAAAAGGTGGTGAGCTGTTTGAAAAAATGCCTCAAAGAAATGTGGTCTCATGGTGATGGAATGGCATTACATCACCATGAGACCACAGTTCTTCGAGGCATTTTTTCAAACTACTCACTGCCTTGTCTATTATATTGCTTTACTATTATTCTT
The DNA here is from genome assembly GCA_007258455.2 of Sequoia sempervirens. Lineage (NCBI taxonomy): Eukaryota > Viridiplantae > Streptophyta > Pinopsida > Cupressales > Cupressaceae > Sequoia > Sequoia sempervirens. The sequence goes on from VDFB02066504.1 coordinate 39,174, forward strand.
TGATATATTTTTTCTAAGCATCCATAGTTTGTTGGAAAGAACCTTTTTTAGGCTTTTAGCCATAGCAGCAAGGAAGTGAACTATTTGATAAAATTCTTTGGTAGACATGTATAGAAAATGTGGTAGCATAGAAAAGGTGGTGAGCTGTTTGAAAAAATTCCTTGAAGAAATTTGGTCTCATGGTGATGGAATGACATTCCATCACCTTGAGACCACATTTCTTTGAGGCATTTTTTCAAAGTACTCATTGCCTTGTCTATGCTATTGCTTAATATTATGCTTTGATAGATTTTTTCCAAGCATCCATATTTTGTTGGAAAGTATCTTTTCTAGGATTTTAGCCATAGCAACAAGGAAGTGAACTATTTGATCAAATGCTTTGGTAGACATATATGGAAAATGTGGTTGCATAGAAAAGGTGGTGAACTGTTTGAAAAAATGCCTCAAAGAAATGTGGTCTCATGGTGATGGAATGGCATTCCATCACCATGAGACCACATTTCTTTGAGAAATTTTTTCAAACTACTCATTGCCTTATGCTATTGCTTACTATTATGCTTTGATAGATTTTTTCGAAGCATCCATAGTTTGTTGGAAAACACCTCTGTTAGGATTTTAGCCATAGCAACAAGCAAGTGAATTGTTTGATAAAATGCTTTGGTAGACATGTATGGAAAATATGGTAGCATAGAAAAGGTAGTGAACTGTTTGAAAAAATGCCTTAAAGAAATGTGGTCTCATGGTGATGGAATGGAATTCAATCACCATGAGACCACATTTCTTCAAGGTATTTTTTCAAACTAATCATTGCCTTGTCTATGCTATTGCTTAATATTATGCTTTGATATATTTTTTTCCAAGAATCCATAGTTTGTTGGAAAGCACCTTTTTTAGGCTTTTAGCCATAGCAACAAGGAAGTGAACTGTTTGATAAAATGCTTTGGTAGACATATATGGAAAATTTAGTAGCATAGAAAAGGTGGTGAGCTATTTGAAAAAATGCCTCAAAGAAATTGGGTCTCATGGTGATGGACATCACCATGAGACCACATTTATTTAAGGAATTTTTTAAAAAACTCATTGCCTTGTCTATGCTATTGCTTACTATTTGTATACAAAGATTTTGGCTTCCAATGGCTTTCTTGCACTTCTAGGGTTTTTCACCTTAAAGGACAAAGATGGGCCAAAATGGGCGATGTATACACTCAAAATAAATGCAAGGATGAATGAAGTATGCCTAAATGTAGTGAACTGATACAAGAAATGATTTATTAATGCAAAACATAAGAAATATAAGTTGTTTGAAAACACAGTGAGGTATTCAAAATGATAGATTAAATGCAATAAATAATAAGATAAAGATGCTAAACATAAATTATGCACCTGGAAACTGATGAAGGTTGAAATGAAGATTGCAGATACCTTTGAAATTTTGGAAAATTTGATTTTTTAGCCAACTGGGACACTTACGCTAAGCTGGGCGACTTAGTCCCAGATCAAGGAAACTGCCCAGAAATCTATTTTTTCCAAATGGGTATCTGGAACTGCAAAAACCTCTTCGAAACCAGTACAGTGGGACTAAGTCACCACTGTTGGTGACTTAGTCCACTTTGGACTTTTTACAAATTCAAAAGTGGAAACGGAAGCCCATAGTCTGCACTTTGTTTTCTTACGGAAACTAGGATCTGAATTTGTGAAAATACCTGCAAACAGAGTATAAATTGATTTCTAATGAGGGGTTTTCCTTGGTCAAACCCCTAGTTGGTATTTAAATCTTGAGAGAGATAAAATCTATATAAAACCTATTAACAAAGATTTTGGCACCCAAGTGATTTCTAGCCCTTCTAGGGTTTTTCACCTAAAAGGGGAAAGATGGGAGAAAATGCAATGTAAACATTCAAGATTAATGTATAGATATATGAAATGTATCTAAATATGATGTCTAAATGAAAATATCTAAAAAAGAAACATGATTATTGATACAAAACCTAAGAAATGCAAAGTGCTATAAAACATAGTGATGTATGCAAAAAGATGAAAATAATGCAATAAAGAACCAAATAAAGATGTTAAACTAGAATTGTGCACTTGGAAACTAATGAAGGTTGAGATGGAGATTGCAGATGTCTCAAATTTTTTGGAAAATTAGATTTTTGAGCCTACTAGTACACTTACACCAAGTTGGCCGACTTAGTTCTAGATCAGGGAAATTGACTAGAAAGCTATTTATTCCAGATGGGTATTTGAAACTATAATTTCTTTTGAAAAACTAGTGTAGTGGGACTAAGTCACCACTGTTGGCAACAGTCCACTTTAGATTTTCTGCAAATCTGAAAGTGGAAACAGAGGCCCATAGTCTGCACTCTGTCTGATGAAGACCCAGATCCAAATCTGCAAAATTACCTGAAAAACATAATAAAATTTGATTCCTAATGGGGGGTGTGCTTCGGTAAAACCCCTAGTTGGTATTTAAACCTTGAAAGAGATAAAATCTGCATAAAACCCTAGCCCTAAGTGTGTCTAAGACTAGGAAGTCAAAAAATAAGATGCAACCCTATTCTAATGTGCAAGAATAAGATGCATAAATGGATTTAGAATAATGCAAGAATCATCCTAAGAGACATTAAATCACATTAGAAATGAATATAAATGACATACAAACCTTCCTTAGGCTGAAGATAGAGAGAAAATGGAAGATGGAATCACTTTGAAAACAAGTCTTTAGGCTTGATTTGATGGCTATTTGCATCTCCTCAACCTAGATTTCTCCATGATTCACTATAGGCATCCATGATAATCCCTTTGCAATGTAAGATCTTGAACAAAAATTGAGCTTGAAGACCTGAAAAAACCGTAGTTTGTTGCTCTAAAGCTTCAACTTTATTGTAGATAGACTAATGAATCTTCTTGTGAAAGATATTTGGCTCTTGACTTTTGAATTTGCTTGATGAAAATGACCTAATGTTATGAAAAATGACCTAAAAAAATGTATTTATAGGCATTGACACCGAATTATTCATTATTTTAACTTCACAAGTTGACATCTATTGGGATTTTGAATTAAGTCGATGATTTTCCCACTTGAAAGTGGAAAATACCTCAAAAGGGACTAAGTCGCCACCCTGGGTGACTTAGTCCCACAAGGGATTTTTGAGGTGGGTTTCATGAAATTTGAGTGGTTTGAATGTTGCTTGTTGGGATTTGTATGATTTGTGAGTGGAATAGGCCTTAAATTCCAAAATAATGAGCATTAGGGGAGTATAAATGTAGTTTTTAAAGGGTGATTGATGCAAGGGTGTCTAAAATAGGACCAAATTAGGCCACAAATTGTACTATCTGCAAAGGAGTATAACTTCTATGTCCACAGTTAGTCCCCACTTTGGAACCCATATGACTCTACGTGCATATGTAAGCTAAAGGAATCTAAATAGTGCACTTTTCTTCATCAAAAGATACTCATTCAAAAGATAGGTGAATGAAGCCCCCAGTGTAGTTATCTACAAAACCACAACATTAGGAACCACATCCTACAACACGAATTCATTAGTTATCCAAAATTCCTTTTATCTAACTTCTTTAAAAAAATTAAATTCGAGGATAGATGTATGAACCCCCCTTGATTTTGCTTTCTTTACGGAGGTGGAATCATGGTAGCAAACTGGCCACATTGAATAAGGAACACCATATCATAGGACATTTCCAAGTACCATGCCACATAACGATAAAAAATTGAGGATGTCGGGTGTGGAATCACGATTCCAATGCATCAAATGGCATCAGAAATAGAGTTCACTAGCACCTATTATTTTGTTTTGAATAAAAAGTACTTTACTAACTCTTAAGATATGAATAATCCTAATTTTATACATAAGAGTAAAAAGGAATGAAGAGTTAAAAGAGGTGAAAGTGAAGTATTTTGTCACTTACTATTGCATTTTACCTTCTTGTAGTGTGAGAGTGACAAGAGACTAGCAAGTGTTCTACCATTAGGAAACTAAAAAGATAATGCCTGCATCCATTGACGAGGAGGTGATGGACTCAGATTACGTGCCCCCACCTATCATGGAGGAGGATCTAGAGTCACTTAGACCATTTGTGAGGTTATGGGTAGTGTATGAGAGTGTGAGGAGATGAATCCATCGAGTCAAGACTGTAGGACAGTCATCCCAAACTCCAGTAGAGGTTGAGAGACTATAGGTAGAGGTAGTATGACTACAGGTAGAGAGCGAGTAGATAGCAAGGGAGCATCAGGTGGCCCTTAGGTGGATACAAAACCTAGAGTTTGCACTCAGGCTCGATGGATCATGGTCATGATCACATATAACCTTCTCTCGCTACCAGATCACGAGCACCAGAGCTTGAGGGTGCTAGTTCCCACAGACCTTAGTGACATTGTATAGTTTGATGATATGTACATAAAACTTTGGATATATACATATGAGAATTTGATGTTTTATGATTTGTCTTAATGTTTTTAAATGTTAAATGGAAATGTGATTAATTAAATAACCTTTACAAGATTTCTTAATTAATTTCTTCATGATTTAACAAAGTTTATGTCATCTAAGTAAAATGTATTGCGGTTTCTTTTAGATACAACATAATGATTAAGTATGTTATGCTAAATTACATATATTTGATGATCTAACTTATCATAACACACAATATAATTTTGAATAGTATGAAACCCAAAGTAATTATAAAAATGAATTAAATAATCACTTTAGTGCTCAAGACATATGCATGATTGGTTTGTCAAGAATGAAGCAATGTGAAAGCATATAGGAGATGACCCAATGGATCTAACAACACTACTTTATCATTCATACTATTCAAAGGAATTAGACATAATACCGACACAAATGCACATCATTGATAGGTTATTTAAGGGGTGTTCCATCTAGTTCAGTTAACATGTATGCACCAGACCCAAAAATTTTATCAATGATGTATGGTCCTAACCAATTAGAACTAAATTTGTCTCTTTCATTTAGGTCAGCATTGACATTGCGTTGATTAGCAGATAGAACTAAGTCACCCTTGTGGAATGAGAAATGGATAACATGAAGATTTTAATGGTGATATTTCCTTTTGTGATAAGCTTGAAGATGTTCAAGAGCGTTAATGTGTTGTTCTTGAGCATCTCCAACTGGTGTAATCTTTGTTTTTGATCTAGTGTGTATCGTCAACTAGTCCTTGAAGAGAAATTCTTAGTGTGGAAATCTGTAACTCTAAGGGAATTATTGCTTCACTACCATAGACCAAATTATAAGGTGTGGTTGTTGTGGAAGATCGAACACTTGTTCGATAAGCCCAAAGTGCATAGTGTAGTTTTGTGTGCCAATCCCTGTGACTTTTATTAACAGTTTTCTTCAAAATTTGTTCAAGGACTTTATTAGTTGATTTAGCTTGACCATTAAATTATGGGTAATAAGGTGTCAAAAAATGATGTTGGATGTTAAAGGTCTACAAAATTTTCTTCACTTCATTGAACATTCTTAAATGGTGTTCCACTATCAGAGACTAATGCGGAAGGGAGTCCAAAGTGAGTGATAATGTGTTCTAGGATGAAACAACATATTACCTCAGCTATTGTAGATCAAAGAGGAATGGCCTCTACCCATTTTGTGAAATAATCAGTTGTAGTGATGATAAAGGTATGTCCAACGGAAGAAGGGGGTGAAATTTTTCCTATAATGTCCAATCCCCAAACCGAAAAGGGCCATATCAGAAGTTGAGTTTGAATTTCATTAGTAGAAGCATGATGCAAATTGCTATGTTCCTGACATTTATGACATTTTTGAACATAATCAAAGCAATCAGGTATGTGCAGGATCATGATGGGCCAAAAAGTGGAGATATGATGGGTATGTGGCTGACGACTTTTTTCTACCCAAAATTGATGAAACAAAAAGGGTTTCTAAAGGAGATTCTCAACTTTCCACCAATATAAATTATGCTTTACTTTGAATTTAATAAATAATTATTATTCATTTTCTATTTGAATTATGACTAAAGTCCGATTGATAGGCTGATTGAAAAACATTTATAGCTTTCAAGCGGTATCACATTTTTTGAATCGAAACATGTGTCACATTCTATGCTTTATACTATAGGATTAAAAAAATTTCATGAAGTTTTGACCAAGTTAAGGTAGTGGACATACAAGTTTTTATATTTTTTTAAAAGTTGTAATAAAAAGTCATAATTAATTATTTACTTGGAAAATATTACAAAAATATGCATCACATTGAGACATGAGTCCTCTACTTATATCTAAAATCTTATAAAAGGATATTATCATTTTATTATGGTTAGGTGGTTAGACAAACACCTACTTCTTATTTTTTCCCTAAAATTTAAGTACTACTGTATTGAAATTTCAAATTTTCACCAAATAGATTTTTATTTTTTTAAAAAAACCTAGTAGTTTAGAAACTACATTCAGTTTGGTACATATTCTATTCTTACATATTTTTGAAATAATATAGATAACTTATTCAAATTTTTACGTCAAGTTTCTTAACTCTTATTTTTCTGAATTTTTTGCCACTTAAGGGCCTATTTCTTCTATGATGATCCTACACATACCCAATCACATTCCATGTTGTGCCAGTAATACCCCATACGGATAAGTTTTTTGAACCAAAATTTTCCAGGCTCCAAAATGTCCACCAAAAGCACCTTCATGGGCTTGGTGTGTTAGTGTAATTAATATTTAATTACACTTGCATAACTTTACTTAGGTATATTTTAATTCCTAGGTTAATTATTCTCATCCTTATCTTTTTGAGCTATCTTGTTGCTCAAGATAAGATTAGGGTTATGCATACTTTGCTTTTATAAAGAAAATCATCTCATGTAATTATCAATTCCTGAATAATATTATTTGCACATCTTTTTGCAATAGCTCTTGATTTTTCTGTTTTTCTCTTTTGTGGAAGCTTTTTTGGTTTGCATGTATGATCTTGGTTTCTAACATGGTATTAGAGCCTTGATTTGCAGCCCCTTCTCAATATTTTGGAGAATTTCAATGCAGAGCACGTTTGGGGTTCCTCAAGGGTTTCATTCCTTGAGCATATTTATGAAGCGTCTTGGATTAGATCGAGGTTTTCCATTGTATTTAGAATGCTAGAAAAAGTTAGAAATTTCTTTTATTTCATTCATTTTGGTCATCGTTGAAGGAATCTGTGAGGGTTTAAAGCTCAGTGATTTTTCTAGAAGATCTGGGGGTTGCCTAATTTTTGGAGCATTTTGGGCTCAAACGGACCTCGCTATTGGATTTGCAGCACCAAAAAACCCTTATTTTCATATAAAATTTGTCCAATTTGGACATAGTCGACTGGGGAGGTAGACATTTTTTGTTTGAGGGTCGTACAGCCCCCAGACACATTTTTCAAGGTACAAATTTAAAAAAAAAATAGTGTAGTTTTTTGTGCTCACAGTTCAAATGTGCATCACCGCTCGTCCTCCGTCGACGGGCCACCGAATCTCTGCCAGCTCGCCGCCCAGCTACCTCCTCCACCTGGTCTGCCGCTCTACCTATCTAAGCTCTTATGGGTCTTTCCTCTAGTTGGTGGTCCTTTGGAGAACCGTTCGCTAGATCTTTGGCCTCGGCTACTTTTCTAGCCTCCTATGTGGTCATATCGGCAACCAGGGGCTTCATCCCAACACCCTTCCACTAGCCCCTTGGTCGCTCATAAGACCAAGGGCCAAATTCTTTTAGCCCCTGAGGGCTCCTGGAGGACTACTTGGGCAGTTTTGGAGCACTTTCACGGAATCAGTCATAACTTTTGCATACGACGTCATTTTTTCGCAAACAAGATATCGTTGAAAATTTGTTTCTGAGCTCTACGTAATGGTGTAGGTATGATTTTTTGATTTTTCTTTTTTGATGTTTTTTTCAGCCTCAGAAGTTGCATGTTGTTATTTTCACTCCAAGAGACGTATCTTTTGACTCGCTTATCCATTTTTCGCCATTCTTGCGGTGTTAGAAAGCTGGTTCAGTCCTCTACACAGATATGAGGTCTATTTTTATTTTATGTTTATGCATGTTTAGAGTTCTCTCCTTTTACAATCGTTGGGTTATTGTAATAAATGAACTGAGATAAAGTTCCATTAGGGCGGTTTCTTGCATAATAATCTGATTAGAGTGTGCATACACTTTGATCTTCATCTTGTTATTGATGATAGCTCACATGGGTTATATCTGGTTTCTTAGTTTCTTTTGGCCTCATCTTGCTCTAGCTTGACACATATTAGATTCACATCAGTTCACACTTCAGATTAGGAGTTTATGGTTATTGATTTGCGTTGGTTTAGATCCTTCTCAGTTTGAGGGCCATGTTTTAATGGTTAATGTTCCATAGTCTTTATGGTACTTGTTCCCATGGAAGATTTTTAGTCTCGGTTTGGATTCAACATTGAGATACGTAGTTTCCAGATTTTGTCATCATTTCATCTACTGTTGCTTCACAGATTCTAGGGTTGTTCTAGTTTGTGAGTTTTCCAGTGTTCTGTGGCATCGGGTCTGCTATCACATTATTATGATTCTGCTTGAGTCCTTTTAGTGACTCTCATTTGGTTTCTTGTAGACAGAAATATCTTTCCTTGCTTTTCAGATTGTGGTTCTAGTGTTACTCCACAGTGTTCTTCCAGTGCTTCTTTGCAGCATTCATCTCATTGTAGGGGGTTTTTGTCCCACTGGGTTTTCCTTCTCTACCTCATTATTGCATTTGTACATGGGTACCTGATCAGGCCTTGTTGCCAGGACCCATTCATTATTTCTTGCATTCATCTTAGTTTTAGGTGCATCCTATTTTAGTCTCCCTAAGTTGCACTTATGGGGGGGTGTTAGTGTAATTAATATTTAATTACACTTGCATAACTTTACTTAGGTATATTTTAGTTCCCAAGTTAATTATTCTCATCCTTATCTTGTTGAGCTATCTTGTTGCTCAAGATAAGATTAGGTTTATGCATACTTTTCTTTTATAAAGAAAATCATCTCATGTAATTATCAATTCCTGAATAATATTATTTGCACATCTTTTTGTAATAGCTCTTGCTTTTTCTATTTTTCTCTTATGTGGAAGGTTTTTTGGTTTGCATGTCTAATCTTGGTTTCTAACATGGTGAAGTGTTAGAGGTATCTTGGATTTTCTTAAGCACCTAAGTAAGAGACCATTGAACGACCTTTGATACAACACATCGGCGAGGATGATATATTTAGATGCAAGTTTTCATAAATGAGTATGGAGGTTTTTGGTTGTTGGCTTGGGAAGGGTACCACTTTTTAAATAGTTGAATATGGTATCATACGATTCACTCGAGTTTTCCTCATTTTTCATTAATTTTTTTTCCATTTTTACATCAATCGAAGGTTGCATGATAGAGTGAATAGTGAATGTGAATTTTTTTGAAGGATCTTGAGGGGATATAAGAGAGGCTGCACTTTCCATTGCATCTGCAAGACGATTATCTTTTCGTGGCATGTTTTCAATGGTAAATGTCTGAAACTTCTCTAACAAGTGCAGGATAAGATCTTTGTATTTGGATAATTTGTCATGATTGGATTGATATGTTCCATTTATTTGCTTAATTACTAATTGTGAGTCACCAAAGATCTTAATAACTTTGACACCCATGATTAAAGTAGCACACAACCCAACAATTAGTGCCTCATACTCAACTATGTTATTCGTACATATGAAATTTAATCAATATGACAAGGGAATAGGATTTCCAATTGGTGGGATCAATATAATCCTAGCACTAGAGCTTGTTCTACACTTAGATCCATCAAAATATAATTCCCATGTTTGAACGTCTGTTTTCAACACAGTATCATTAGGAAAAGAGGCATTGGTAGGTAATGTTAGAGGAGAAGGAGCGTCAGCTAAGTGGTTAGTCAAGGCTTGGTTTTTGATTGATTTTTGTGAAAAAAACTTAAAGTCAAACTCGATCAATAAAATTACCCATTTAGCTAGATGTCCTAATAAGTTAGTTTTATTAAAAAGATGTTTCAGAGGATCAAATTTTTTCATGACCAATATTTCAACATTTAGTAAACAATGTCACAACTTACTAGTAGTGAATACAAGATCCAAACATTGATTTTCAATTGGTGTGTATCATGTTTCATAATTGATTAAAGCTCAACTAATGTAATAAACAAGATGTTCTTTTTTATTGTCATCTTGTTGAGCCAACAATGCTATAAGAGCATGGGAAAATGCAGCGATGTAAAGGATGAATGGTTTGTTTGGCATAGCAGGTTGTAAAATAGGTGGAGTTGCAAGGTATTCCTTCAAACTCTCAAAGGCATGTTTACAATCCTCATTCCAATCAAAATGCACATCCTTGTTGAGGAAATGTGTGAAAGGTAATGTTTGAGTAGCTAAGGAGGCGACAAAATGATGGATAGTTTGAATTCTTCCTTGTAATGTCCACAATTGAGAAATGTTCCTAGGAGGTGGCATGCTTGTGATAGCATTAATTTTCTTTGTGCCCACCTCAATGCCTTTGTGAGATATGATAAACCCGAAGATTTTTCCACTATCTACTCCAAAGACACACTTTTTTGGATTGAGTCGCATGTATTTATGCATGCGTTCGAAGATTTTTCGAAGGACATTCACATTGTCTTGTCTTGTTAAGGATTTAGCAAGGATTTCATCAACATAATCTTCCAAGATTTTATGTATGTAATCATTAAATATTAATGTCATTTCTCTTTGATAAGTTGTGTCTACATTTTTTAATCTAAAAGGCATCATAACCCAAGAAAATGTTCCCCAAACAGTTGTGAATGTTGTCTTGTATTGATCTTATGGGTTGATGGAGATTTGATTATAACTAGAAAATACATCCATGAATGAAAACAAAGCA